>JASDQU010372338.1:25947-41482 GCA_032191745.1 Picea mariana
GATGATTTCCTACTTCAAAATATTTTCGATGTGGATATTATTTTAAATTAGAGCTTTGTGGCTATTTATCTTGTCATATTTCAGGGACTCTTTATAGGAATCCTTGATGGGTTGTTTAGTTATTTTATAAACTTAATTATCGTAATAAGGTTTAGCCATTCAATTAATTTTTTTACCCAAAACTTCAATAGAGTGATTTTTTGTACAATTGAGAACGTTGTTGTAAACTATGATAGAGGTCTTCAATGTTGCTATTACTTATCAGGAGATTTAATTTATTTTTAAATCCTTTAGAGAAATATTGACTTTATTTTTGTTGAAGATCAAGGAATTATTATGCATGGAAAAGTTTAGAATTAGGATTAAGGGCCTATGATCCATGTTTGGATCATGGTCATTTGATATGTCCAAATAAATATTTGATTGTATACATGGATATTATATATAACATAATCTACCACACTACTTCCAATCCCATGAATCCAAGTCATCCATTTGGAATTCGGCCATTTCATTAGACCCTTTGAAATTATTAGGTCTTGAGGACTACACACCTTGATTAGTTAGGAACCGAAATAAATTTCACAAAATTCTTCATAGCTTCTTATGTATCTGCATGCTAAAACAAGGTCCTCATTTAACCATCGAGAGTTAGGGTTGGAGACATTTCTTAGGATTATATATTGGTTTCTTGTTTATTTATAATTAGAGTCCCCTAGCAAGAAAAAATCACCTTCARTCCTTAGATTACAAATAACATGTTCTAAGCCATTGTATGGACAATTTTTATCTAAATTGTTTTTTTTAATAAAAGGTAGAATTTATAGGTGCAAAATAACATATTGTTAAATATAACTTCTTAGTATTAATTTCTAAAATATACATCCATATGTACTAATTGAAATGATATTTCTTGTGAATCCTAACATAAGGAGAAAGGACATTTATTATAGGCATATGTAAGAAGTTTCTTCCCCAAATCATTACAACAGGAACAGATGCTTGTTGAAACTTTTAGGAATGCACTTATGCTCCTATTTGAATTGTTTCAACCCTTTCCAAACCTCTATGCATGATCCAAGTAAGATATGGCCACCATGACTAGGCTAGCGGTGAACCAAGAATAGGTATTAAGGTCTGACGAAGGTCAAAGAAGGACATCAAGTGCCTTATGGTCTAAATGAATCTTCTCGTGTTCAAGCACCATGAAGAAAAATTACAATCCATGAGCCTTCTATAGCTATATAATTCCATTAATATATCCTAGAACCACTAAATGGGACCTTTGTAAGGTATCTATAGCCTATTAAGGGGATATGGGTTCCATGATTAAAACACAACATAGGCACTAAATATGAATGTTTCTTAGACCCACACCAAGAATTTTTCTGATGGATATGGTCGAGGTTCAATAACATCTAAGTGGGATACAAGAGCCATGAGTGGGTTTTTGCAGTGGAAATGGATCTTGACGCCTAAAAATTGTCAAGGGGAAATAAGGGGATTAAACCCTGAATGAAACTTCTTGAGCTTAAAAACCATGGTTAGGGGAGAAAAAAACTCAAGTCTTAATATTTAAATGTAGCTTCTCCAACTTTATTTCCATGAACAATGCTTGCAAACCATAACACATGCACTGTCTATGGGGTCGTTGGCATCATAGTTGGATAGGAATTCTATAAGGAGGTTTCATGCATAGAGGATGGATTGCAAGACCTTTCTCATTCTTAAGGAAGTAAAAAACGTGCCTCCATATATTTTTGAATCCTCTTAGGCTCAAGATATTTTAAAATCCCCTTGAACCGACACACAATTCCTTTGTATGGGTTCTTTGTAGGCCTCCTAGTGGGATACATGTTCCATTATTAGGTTTTGGGCATTGGATATGGGTGTTAAGGAATAAACATGCTTAGGGGGAAATAAGGGAGTTAATCCCTAATTGACCCTTCTTAATCTCAAGAACTGTGAGAAACACCTAGAAATTGTGACACAATCCCTCCCCAAGGGGTCTTTGGAATCTGAGTTGAATATGGTTGTCATTATGAGTTACTGATGTAGGAGCATCGCTAACTCATCAAGGAGCATCGCCCAAGACAAGCGAGTCAGCATGAAAGACAACGAATAGCTGGACAAGGCGAGCCGAAACTTTTTGAATTTTCATTCAAGAGATCCGCCAGTGTATAAATGAACCATTTATGGAAAGCGCCTTTGTACATTATAGCAGACCTTGAGCCTTTAAGCTCTCATCCTTAGGTAGATGAGGCATTTAATAGGTTTAATGCAGGTAGATAGGATTTTATTTTCTATATTAGACAGTTTTAGAGTCTGAGAGGGAAAACGGATATAGACACCCTCGTTGTATCATTGTAACAGGAGCCAGCATTCAGGAGAGAAGAGCAAGAAGAGAAATCTTTGAAGAACATCCATGTATAGAAGATTGAATAAATAGAATGAAGTTCTGTTTCAATTTCATGGTTGTTGTTGTTTCTCTGTGTTAATGTTGTGCTCATGAATGTTTTCTTTCTGGATATGTATTTTCTTGGTATATGCTATGCATGTGATTTTAGGGATTTAAACTGAAGTCTGAAAGGGAGAAGAGAATAAGTTTCAATTTTTTCTCTATCTGAGCCGGGAGATTCCTGCATAGGGTGCAGTTGAATTCATCCGCAAGGAGTGCGTCGATAAGGGCTCAATAGTTAAACACTTATTCTCATTCAACCGAAGTCTCAGTTGTTAACCAGAGAAAAAGAAGATAGAGGTTGCTGCTGCAGGAAGTGCACAGAGTCAGAAGGATTTAACACTTGGGAAGTTGTTGAATGATTGTCGCAAGGAGTGCGCGTAAATACCTCTGACAGAATCAGAGTAAGAAAGCTCAGGAGGTACAACACCTTCTTGGTACAGCTGAAAGAGAGCCCAGGAGGTTTAGGTCGAGGAAGATTCGAGCAGAGATTGCAAACAAAAGTGTTGGAAAGTGGGTTCTGGAAGGAAATTTAGTCTTCTGAAGAAATCTGTGAGTAAAGGGAAGTGACGGTCAGGATGCGCAGAGGAGAGCAACAAAAATCCCGTCAGCCGTCATATCTTGGAAAGTTGCATAGGGTTTAAGCCTCGAAGGAGAAGAGGAGGAGTCCCAGAGGGGCATTGGGATATTGGCATCATCGGGGTTTCATAAAGCTGAGAATCAAGACCTTGAAAGTCCTTAAATCCTGAGAAGGGATCTCAACCGTAGATCTTGGCAGGACGCGTGTCCAAGGATTGTGAAGAGTTCGGGGTTCAACATTTCGGAGTTCTCATTGACGAGAGACTCACAACACAAGAATTCACAAAAACCTGAATCGCGATATCCACGCAGTCGACGAGCTGAGTGGAGAACAGGTGTCAGGCTATCGGAGTTTAGGGTTTGGAAGGTCCTATGAACATCGACCGTGGAAATCACGAAAACCCGATACGGGATTTTTTGACAAGGTTAAGCCTGGAGTGGAGGACAGGTGGCATCGAAATTTGGGGATCGAAGGTCCTAGAGGTGTGAGTTCTATGCTGTTCGAACTCACAAATTCCAAAATCCCGATAAGGGTGAAGGGCATGGTCACGTGGACTGGAAGGTCACGTGCGAAAGGAGTAGTCGGAGGGCCAACGCCAGAGCTGGAGCACCATCGAGAATCGGGAATCAAGAATTCACGAGGAGAGCAACTCTTGACAACAAAAAAGATGATTTCCTGACAGGGAGATTCCCGACAGGAGACGAGGAAGGCGCGAAGTGGATATTCCATCGGGGTTCGGGGATTTGTGAGACCCGAATCCATGAGCGCAGAACTTGTGATCAAGTGAGTTCTGATTTCCTAATTGAATAAAGAGATCACCAAGAGAATCTGTGGGCATTGAGAACTTCCAACAGGGGGTTGAAGAGTATTTTGACTCTTTGGGCTTAGAAGAAGAAGGTCCTGGTTGAAGCGGCTGAGCTCAGAGAGGCAGGGACTACGTCAGAGTGGTATCAGAGCGGGAGAAGAGTTCTCTTTGTTTTCGGTAGCAGAGAGAAGAAGAATTCACCATGCCACCCAGAAGAGAAAGACAATCACTTGACCCAGAGGACAGGGAGGTGAGAAGAAGAGGTAGGTTGGCAGGGAACCCAGAGATGGAAAGGCAGATACAATATCTCAGAGCGAGACTCGAGGAGATGGAAATAGCTTAGAGACGCGCAACTGGTGCAGGGGATCTTAGTGATTCCGACAATGAGTTTGAAGCTGAACCACAAGGAGAAGTTGTAGCCAAGGATGCAGCAAACGAGCGATTAATAAAAGTTATCGCTCGGATGAGTTCAAAGATGAAAATAGATATTCCAGTCTATGAAGGAAGTCTGGATGCAGAAGATCTGTTGGACTGGATCAAGGCTCTTGACACCTACTTCGATTATGAGGATATCGAAGAGGATAAAAAGGTTAGGCATGCTGTCACGAAGTTGAAGGGACACGCAACATTGTGGTGGGACGAGCTACAGGCATATAGACATTCCAAAGGCAAACAGAAAATTAAAAGCTGGGATCGAATGATTGCTAAGATGAAAGAAAAGTTCATCCCAAGGGACTACCAAATTAATCTGTTCAGGAGGATGCAGAACCTGAGGCAGAAGTTGATGACAATGAAAGAATACACCGAAGAGCTTTACAAGCTCAATATTTGAGTAGGTCATTGGGAGAGCGATGATGAGAAGGTTGCCAGATACCTGAATGGTCTGAGATACGACATTCAGGACGAATTAAGCATGACGACCATTCGAACGGTTGAGGACGCTTACCAGATGGCTCTGAAAGTCGAGAAGAAGCTGGGTCGTAAGAAAGGATAGCAAGGGCGAGGCAGAAATTAGCTCAGAGGCAAGGCAGTTGCCTAGGAGAAATATCAAAATCCCAAGGAAGAATGGAAGAAACCTTAGGGTAAGATTGAGAGAGGTGGAACCTCACAGCAAAGACAGCAATATGCTGAGCCGAGGAGACAACATAGTGAATAGAGAGGGGATTATGTTGATGCAAACACTTTTCCTTGTACCAGAGGAAGGGGAAGAGGCCGAGGTGGAGTGATCACATGCTTCACGTGTGGAAAGGATGGACACAAAGTAGTTGACTGTCTATATAGGAAAAAGGATCGAGGAGAAGCTCACATCACCGAAGCACAGAGGCAAGATGCTGAAGCAGAAGGCACAAAAAGTGGAAGCTCACTTCTGATGCAAAAATTCCTTTTGACACCTGAGAAAGAGGTGCAGGAAAGTTCAGCCCAAAGGACCAGACTGTTCAGGACAACTTGCAAAACTAAGGATAGGAAATTCAAGGTTATTGTGGACAGTGGAAGCACCGACAATCTCGTTTCAACCGAGATGGTGGAAAAATTAGAGCTGGAAACGACTGATCACCCGAGTCCATACAAAGTATCATGGCTACAAAAAGGACATCAGGTGAGTGTCACTAAACAATGTTTAGTTGAATTTAAAATTTGGGGATATAATGATAAGGTCTTGCGTGATGTCATTCCCATGGATGTACGTCATTTGTTACTGGGTAGACCATGGCAATATGACAGGAATGTGGTTCACGACAAAAGGATGAACACATATACTTTGGAGAAGGAGGGAAGGACACACAGATTGCTTTCGATAAAAGATAAAGAAGTGAAACCAGAAGTAAGCAAAATAATACTTCTCATGAGTGGGAAGGAGCTTCTCACAGAGATGGAGAAGAAGGAAGATCCACAATTCTTTGTGGTTAGGAAACCGAGAATTGTCCTGACTAGCACGAGAGTGGATGACTTACCAGTTGAGATTCAGGAACTGCTGGAAGAGTTCGCTGACATCATAATGGAAGAACTACCTCATTCATTGCCACCGATGAGGAGAGTGAGTCATCGCATCGACCTCATACCAGGAGACAGTTTGCCGAATAAGGCTGCGTACAGATTGACGGCACAGGAAAATGAGGAAGTCAAGAAGCAGGTCCAGGATTTGTTGGACAAAGGACTGGTCAGGGAAAGCCTGAGTCCGTGTGCCGTTCCAACGGTGCTTAGTCCGAAGAAGGTTGGAGAATGTGTACCAACTCTAGATAAATCAACAAAATTACCATCAGGTACAGATTTCCACTGTCAAGAATGGATGATCTGATGGATTGCCTGAGTGGGGAAAAATATTTTTCAAAAATTGATCTGAAAAGCGGATATCACTAGATTCGCATGAGGGAAGGTAATGAATGGAAGACAACATTCAAGACAAATGAAGGTTTGTACGAATGGCTGGTCATGCCATTTGGCCTGAAAAACACACCGAGCACATTCATGAGACTGATGAATGAATTCCTAATGAAATTCATCGGGAAATTTGTAGTCGTATATCTGGATGATATATTGATCTACAATAATACGAAGGCTGAACATTTGAAACATTTGGCCATTGTGATGAGAAATCTACAGCAGGAGAAGATGTTGATCAATATGAAGAAGTCCTCATTCATGAAGACAGAGCTCATTTATTTGGGTTTTGTTATTTCAGTGAATGAGTTGAAAATGGATCCAAGTAAGGTGGAAGTGATTAAGAATTGGCCATCACCCAGAAATGTTTTTGAGGTAAGGAGTTTCCATGGTCTGGCTAGTTTCTACCAAAAGTTCGTGAGGAAATTCAGTGGGGTTAGTGCAAAAATGATGGACATGGTGAAGAAGCGGCACAAGTCTTTTCATTGGATAGCAGAGGCTGAGAAGAACTTCAATCTGTTGAAGCGAAAGATCACAGAGCAGCCAATGTTGGTGTTGCCAGATTTCCAGAAAACATTTCAGGTGAAATGTGATGCAAGTGGATATGCCATAGGAGCAGTCTTAAGTCAGGAGGACAGGCCAGTTGCATATTTCAGCGAGAAGCTGGATGACACAAAGATGAAATACTCCACGTATGATAAAGAGTTTTATGCCATCATACAGGCATTGAAGAAGTGGAGGCATTATTTGATCCTGAAAGAATTTGTATTGTATAGTGATAATCATGCATTGCAGTTTGTGAGTCAACAAGAGAAGTTGAATCAGAAACATGCAAAATGGGTAGAGTATATGCAGAATTTTACATTTGTAATTAAACACATTTCAGGAACTGCTAACAAAGTGGCTGATGCTTTGAGTAGGAAATGTTTGATGTTGCAGGAGTTCCGAGTAAAGACATTGGGTTTTGAAACCTTGAGGGACATGTACGCAGGTGATGCAGATTTTGCAGAAGCATACGAGGCGGCTGAGAATCCAGTTCTCAGAGACAGAAGCCCATGGATGGATTACATGATTTAGAATGGACTTTTGTTCAGAGGCAACCAGTTATGCATTCCGAATTTCTCCATGAGGGAGAACCTGCTAAAGGAGAAGCACAACGGTGGATTAGCAGGGCATTTGGCCACGACAAAACATTTGCGAAGTTGAGCGAATCATATTTTTAGCCAGGCATGCAAGTAGATGTCAAGAGTTTTGTTGACAGGTGTCGAATTTGTCAACATTCGAAGGGTAGAAGGCAGAATGCGGGATTCTACCAATCATTACCCATACCAGAGAGGCCAAGGGAGGAGATCAGCATGGATTTTGTATTGGGTTTGCCAAGGACGCAGAGAGGGGTTGATTCCATCTTTGTGGTGGTAGACAGGTTTTCAAAAATAGCACATTTTATACCATGCCAGAAGACCAACGATGCGAATCACATCGTGAATTTATTTTTCAAGGAAATCATTCAACTCCATGGATTGCCAAGAAGTATAGTGTCGGACAGGGATACCAAATTCATAGGGCATTTTTGGAGGACGCTATGGAAGAAGCTAGGGACTAAATTGGAATTTAGTTCAGCTTACCATCCGCAGACGGATGGGCAGACGGAAGTGGTCAACAGGAGCTTGGGAGACTTGTTGAGAAGCTTGGTGACATAGCACCATAGCAGCTGGGACAACATATTGCCACAGGCGGAGTTTGCATACAACGATTCAGTGAATCGGAGTACAGGAAAAAGTCCATTTCAAATTGTGTATGGGACACAACCGAGGGGAGTTTTTGAACTCAGGGAGTCAGAACAGGTTGCGACTAGCAGTGCTAGTGCAGAGGAATTCACTGAAGCAATGAAGGAACTTCACGATGAGGTGAAGCAACGACTGATAAACACAAATCAGGAGTACAAGCACAGAGTAGATCAGCATTGGAGACAACTTCAGTTTGAAGTTGGTGATCTTATTCTGGAACACTTGAGGGAGGACAGGTTCCCAAGAGGAACATATAACAAACTAAAAATGAAGAAAATTGGGCCATGCAGGGTCCTAAAGAAATTCAGAGAGAACGCTTATGAAATTGAGTTGCCGGATGGCATCGGGATATCTCCAATATTTGTTGTTTCAGATTTATACCCATACAGGGCTGGAGAAGCAGAGACTGGAACTGAGGAACCAGTGGTCCAGTGGTAGAAGCAATTACCAGTTGTAGAGAAGTCGCAGATGGAGTGCATACTGGACAAGCGAGTAGGAAATAAGACCAGGCGAAAGCAGTATTTCGAGTACCTGGTCAAGTGGAAGAATCATCCAGTCGAAGATGCTAGCTGGAAAAGCGAAGCAGAGATACAAAATCATGGACAGACCGTGCAAGAGCTCATGGACAGGAGCCCATGAAAATTTTCAATCCAAGGAGTATGATGCAGGAGCATCGCCAACTCATCAAGGAGCATCGCCCAAGACAAGTGAGCCAGCATGAAAGACAACGAACAGCTGGACAAGGCCAGCCAAAACTTTTTGAATTTTCATTCAAGAGATCCGCCAGTGTATAAATGAACCATTTATGGAAAGCGCCTTTGTACATTATAGTGGACCTTGAGCCTTTAAGCTCTTGTCCTTAGGTAGATGAGGCATTTAATAGGTTTAATGCAGGTAGATAGGATTTTATTTTCTAGATTAGACAGTTTTAGAGTCTGAGAGGGAAAACGGATATAGACACCCTCGTTGTATCATTGTAACAGGAGCCAACATTCAGGAGAGAAGAGCAAGCAGAGAAATCTGTGAAGAACACCCATGTACAAAAGATTGAGTAAATAGAATGAAGTTTTGTTTCAATTTCATGGTTGTTGTTGTTTTTCTGTGCTAATGTTGTGCTCATGAATGTTTGCTTTCTAGATATGCATTTGCTTAGTATATGCTTTGCATGTGATTTCAGGGATTTAAATTGAAGTCTGAAAGGGAGAAGAGAATAAGTTTCAATTGTTTCTCTGTCTGAGCTGGGAGATTCCTGAATAGGGTGCAGTTGAATTCATCCGCAAGGAGTGCGTCAATAAGGGCTCGATAGTTAAACACTTATTCTCATTCAACCGAAGTCTCAGTTGTTAACCAGAGCAAAAGAAGATAGACGTTGTTGTTGCAGGAAGTGTGCAGAGTCAGAAGGATTTAACACTTGGGAAGTTGTTGAATGATTGCCGTAAGGAGTGCGCACAAATACCTTTGACAGAATCAGAGTAAGAAAGCTCAGAAGGTACAACACCTTCTTGGTATAGCTGAAAGAGATCCCAGGAGGTTTAGGTCGAGGAAGATTCGAGCAGAGATTGCAAATGCAAGTGTTGGAAAGTGGGTTCTAGAAGGAACTTTAGTCTTCTAAAAAAATCTGTCAGTAAAGGGAAGCGACGGTCAGGATGCGCAGAGGAGAGCAGCGAAAATCCTGTTAGTCGTCAGATCTTGGAAATTTGTGTAGGGTTTAAGCCTCGAAGGAGTAGAGCAGGAGACCCGGAGGGGCATCGGGATATTGGCATCATCGGGGTTTCATAAAGCTAAGAATTGAGACCTTGAAAGTCCCAAAATCCTAAGAAGGGATCTCAACCGTAGATCTTGGCAGGACGCGTGTCCAAGGATTGTGAAGAGTTTGGGGTTCGGCATTTCGGAGTTCTCGTTGATGAGAGACTCACAACACAAGAATTCACGAAAACCCGAATCGCGATATCCATGCAGTCAACGAGCTGAGTGGAGAACAGGTGTCAGGCTATCGGAGTTCGGGGTTTGGAATGTCCCGTGAACATCGACCATGGAAATCGTGAAAACCTGATACGTGATTTTTTGACAAGGTTAAGCCTGGAGTGGAGGACAGGTGGCATCAGAATTCGGGGATTGGAGGTCCCAGAGGTGTGAGTTCTACGCTGTTCGAACTCGTGAATTCTGAAATCCCGATAAGGGTGAAGGGCATGGTCACGTGGACTGGCAGGTCATGTGCGAAAGGAGTAGTTGGAGGGCCAACGCCAGAGCTGGAGCACCATCAGAAATCGGGAATTCATGAGGGGAGCAACTCTTGAAAACGAAAAAACCGATTTCCCGACAGGAGACGAGGAAGGCGTGAAGTGGATATTCCATTGGGGTTCGGGGATTTGTGAGACCCAAATCCATGAGCGCAGAACTCGCGATCAAGTGAGTTCTAATTTCCTGATTGAAGAAGGAGATCACCAAGAGAACTTGTGGGCATTGAGAACTTCCAACAGGGGGTTGAAGAGTATTTTGACTCTTTGGGCCTAGAAGAAGAAGGTCCTAGTTGAAGTGGCCGAGCTTAGAGAGGTAGGGGCTGCGTTAGTTACTAGGCATCATGGATGGTTCTCTAGTCCTTAACCATAATTGAGGGAGGGAAATAAGTTTCTTTGACACTAAAAATTGGTTTTTAGGCTCAAGAACCATGGAGGAGTTATTAAACCACCACGTATGACCTCTATCGGGGGTCATTCGCCTTTAAGTCGGATATGGGTACCATGAATAGGTTAGTTGTGAACCAAGAATGCGTCTCAAGGTTTAACCAAGGTCAAGAGAATAAAATAATATCCTTGTTCCTTAAATTATGTTTCTCAGGCTCAAGTTCCATGAACACAACCTATAACCAATGAAGCTTCCCAGGTTGTAGTTCTATGAACACATCTACAAATGACCACATAGGACCCATGTAGGGTATATCTATCCTTATAAAGGGACATGAATTTCATTATTAAACCACAACACATTCCTTAAACGAAGAATGTGTATTGATCCCAAAATAAGAATGGCTCTCGAGGCTATGGTTATGGTTCTTAAGTATCCAAGTGGGATATAGGTGCCATGAGTAGGTTTTATGCAATGGGAATGGTTCTTGAGGCTTAGACATAGTCAAGGCATAAAAAAAGGGGCTTAATCCCTAAATGAAACTTCTCTATTCTAAGTGTTATATTTAGGGAGGGTAACAATTGATACTTAGGCCCTAAATGTATATTCTTGATCTTGATCACCATGAAAAATACATGTAAACCACAACAAAACCAATCTACGGGGGGTCTTTGGAATCATAGTTGGATATGTGAGACGTTAGGAGGTTTTTCACATAGAGGATGGGTCATGGTGCCTTAACCATGGTCGAGAAAGGAAAACAAGTGCCTACAGATATTGTTGAATCTTATTGAGCTCATGAAGATCCTTGAACAAATTTTTGAACTAACAGTCAAGTCCTTTGTAGGGGTTCCTTCTAGGTATCCAAGTGGGATACAAGAACCACGAGTAGTATTTTTTCTTTAGAAATGATTCTTGGGGCATAAGCATAACCAAAATAGGAAACAAGGGCCTTAAACCCTAATTGAACTTTCTTAGGCTCAAGTTCCATAAATAATACCTTAAATCCATGACACAATCCCTCATTGGGGGTATTTATAATAGGATTTGGATATGGGCATGATTACGATGTTTTGTGCACTGTAGATGGGTATCTAGGCCTTAACTATGGTTGTGGTAGGTAACTAATAGCCTCAGGCCCTTCACCATGGCTAAGGGAGGGAAACAAAAACCTTAGGCCCTAAACATAGCTTCTCATGCTTAAGTGGCACAAATGTTTCCTCAAATCACCACATGGGACCCTTGTAGGGTATCTTTAGCCTACTAGAAGGATTATCTGTAATGAATATAGGATTTGAGCACTATGATTTAGGTTTTGAATATTTAGACAATGTCAATTGCGGAAAACAAGGCCCTTAAGCTCCAAACAAATATTCTCGAAATTAAGCACCATGAAAAACAACATGGAGCCATGCCTCTCTAGGGGGATGTTTGGAATTTGAGTTGGATATAGATGTCATTACAAGGTTTTGCAAAACATGGATAGCTTGTAAGGTCTTAACCATTATAAAAGAATGAAAATAAGTTCCCTAGGATAGTTTTGAGTCTTCTTAAGCTCAAAAGAATTAAACAAGTCCTTGAACCACCACACGGGAACATTGTAGAGGGTTTTTGGCCTTTGAGTGGGATATATGCACCATGAGTAGGTTTGTGCATATAAATGGGTGTTAGGGAATAAACAAGATCAAGAGGGAAATAATGGCCTTATGCTATAATTGAACCTTCTCTAGTTCAAGCACGATGAACAATGTATAGAACCATGACACAAGCCCTATCTATGGATTCTTTGGTATTCTAGTTGAATATGGGTTCCATTACAAGGTCTTGTGCATTATGGATGGGTCTCGAGTCCTTAAACATTGTAGGGGGAGGGAAACAAAAGTCTTTGCCCCTAAACGTTACTTACGAAACTCAACTTCCATGGATGAGTCCTCAAACCACCACATATGACCTTTGTATGGTATTGATCACCTCAAAGTAGGATATGGGTACCATGACTAGGTTATTTGTGAACCAAGAATGGGTCTTGAGGTTTAATAAAGATAAATGGTGGAAACCAAGGGCCATGTACCCTAAATGAAGCTTCTCAATATTAATTGCCATGAAAAACACCTACATCCCACAAATATTCCCTCTTTTGGGGATCTTTTGGCTATGATTGGTTTACCAAGGGATATTATGATTTTTTTAGCAAGATCGGTGGGTATTTGGGTCTTGATAATTGTCAGGGAAGGATACCTATAGCCATATACATTTAAAAAGGATCCTGGGCTCACTGTCATGAAAATTGATTTGAAACACTACATATGAAATTTCTATGGGATCTTTGGATTCTAAGTGAGATATGACCTTCATTAATTCTTTTTTGGTAGTGGTGATGGGTCTATGGCCCAATACCGTGGTCAAAAATAGAAACAAGGGCCCTACACAATAAAATGAAGCCTCTAGGAATAAAGAACTATAAACAAGGCCTACAACCATGACACATACCCTCTTTATGGGTACTTTCACCTCCAAGTGGTATCTGAGGCACCATTATGCAATTTTAGGAAACGTGGATAGGTCTAGGGGCCTTTACTATGGCCATGAGAGGAAAATAAGTCCTAATTCCTTAAAACAAGGTTTAAGTGCTAAAATTTTGTTTTGAAACATGTGAGGGTGAGGGAGTTTTACATGGTTATTATTTTATGTAAAAATAATGTGTGCGCACTTTAATAATGAATTCACACGTCCATGTTCTTTGATAACTAAAATACACACAAGATTTTATAACTTGCATGCATTCCTATAAATTCCTAAAAAGTAGGTGTGGTTGTCTCTTTTCCTCTACATGATGGATGGGTTGGCTACCTTGGTTTTATATTTGGAGAGGCAAAATTGGTTCTTTAAAATGCATAAACAAAAACAAACTCATTTTTTCAAGTTCTTATTATTATCTCCATTTTTTACAATGTTTTAAAAAATGGTCCACATATTCATCATTAATGACACTGCACATTTTTATAGAGATATGTTTGTAGATTCCATATATAATTATTATTATTATTATTATTATTGTCCCTGAGGTGTAGGACAGTTGGTAACGGAGTGTGTTGTTAAGGCACTCCGTGATTTTAAAGTCACTGGTTCGAAACCTGTGGGGAAAAAAACTCAAATCATGTTAAGGGTTGGTGTGGCTCAGGCCAGGTACGATCCCCGGGTGATTTTGATGGTTTAGATGCCCCTGAGTCACAGTTTCTCAAGCCAAAGGCTAGTCCCACAGGTCACAAACAAACTAGCAAACAAAAAATAATAATAAAATTATTGTTTTTTATTTTTTTATTGAATTTTATTTTTATATGTTCCATGAATCTAAAATACATAGGTCTTTTATTTCTACTGTAACATTTTATTTCCCCACCCATTCCAAAAACAAATTTTATGGTGCATCAATACATACGGAGACCTACACACATAAAACAATTTGATTGATTATGTTAAGACCCTCAAACCCAATCATACTTGACCTTGTAATTTTATAACTTCATTGACTATGTGCATGTGTGCAAAAAATTAACATAAACATTAAAAAATATGCAAAAAGAGTGGTGCACAAGAACCGACTGTTATCTAGAATTGTACAAATTTGTTTCAATTTTTTTTTTTCATTTAGATACTAAATCAATGTCTTAACTTGAACATATGCATTATATTTTATAGAAAAAGTAGGATATTACTATTAGAAAAACTTGAATTTTTAGAGTTATATATATTTTCCATAAATAAAAGTTATATATTATGGAAACTAATTCAATTTCCTAGGTTTTATTTTCTTACACCTATTCTAATAATTGTGTATGTACCTATGATAATTCCTCCAAGTCAACATATTATTGTTTTTTAGATTTCCATGACAACTCATGTGCCATGAGAGGTAAACATTATATTTCTCTAGTCCATATATAATAATCTATGCCTCCAATGCCTCTATGAGAGGATATCGTGTTCCATATTGACTACAAGAAAAAAACCTTCTATGTTAGGGACTCTAAATTCTTCATATTCTCAAGTTTTGACAAGCAATATAATATTGATTCACTCAGGATCCAACTTAACTTGGGACCTTTACTTCATGGAAAGCCACAATATTTCTAATAGAGGACACAAAGTGTGTCAAATTCTTATTTATTGATTTTTTGGTCTTTATCTCTAATAATTGATTTTTCTATTTCTAATTATGGCACATTTTCAATCCTTCCTAGTTATTTTTAACTTTTGATAACTTCCTTAATTCTACTTGATTTGCTAGAACAAAATCATCATTTCTACATATTTTGGGCCATTTTAGACATGGATTTTTATTCAGTATGTCATATTTATGGTTAGTAGAGCTTACCTTAATATATATTAACTATCTTTATGTTCAATTATTTTGTCCAACTTCTTTGACTCTATGAGACATGTCTCAATTTGTAACATGTTTTATAGGTCTTACTTGATTAGTTCTAGTGTGTCCTCTCCCTCTTCTTTTAAACACAAAGTTATGAGGTTTAATGCTATTTTGTTATGCTAATGCTCTAATTCTATCAGTCTATCATTTTCTTCTTTAATGAGTTTGATATCCAATTTACCTTCTAGACTATTTAGGGAAAAAATATAATTTATCTTTTCTTTTAGCTTTTTAATCTTGTCTTCATTTCAAGATTTTCTATATTATCAATGTTCCCTTCCTAGGTTAGTTGTTTCTTCATTGAATTTTTTTTCCCATTTCTTGTAGTTTAATCTCCATTGTTTACAAATTATTCTCCAACACTATTATTTTATTTTCTTTGTTAGGTCTACCCTTGAGAGACTTTGGTAGATATGTTATATTGCTTGTATCTAAATAAAAGAATGAAAAGGAAATAAATATAAATATGCTA
>JASDQU010372338.1:63562-74145 GCA_032191745.1 Picea mariana
AATGCACTCCTTGCGGACACTTCAACTGCACTCCTTGCAGGAATTCTCTAGGTCAAATAGAGAAACAATTGAAACTCATTCCTTCACCCTCTCAGACTTCAAACTCAAAGCATGAAATCATATACACAGCATATAAAGCAAATGTATAACTGGAAGAAAACATTCATGAGCATATCATTCAACATCAATACACAAAGAACAACACAAAACCACGAATTTGAATCAAAATCTTCTATTAATTCAAATATCAGTACATGGGCGTTCTTACACAACTCTCTACATGCTCTTGCTCCAATGCTTCATCAGTAATATTACAATACACAATGAGGGTGTCTATATCCCGTTTCCCTCTTGCGCTCTAGAACTATCTAGTCTAGAATTAAATTCTATCTACTTTACATTAACTATCTTAAATGCCTCCTACCTACTAAGGACGAGAGCTAAAGGCTGAAGGTTCGTTTACATTTACAAGTGCACCTTTTCTTAATGGCTCATTTAAGATTTGTGCAAAAATTCCAAAGTGATTTTCAAAATTCGTGTTGGCTTGTCCAGCTTTCCAATTGCTTCCGCGCTGGCTCGCTTGATGTTGGTGATGCTCCTGCATCATACTCCCTCGCTTGAAAACTTTCATGGGCTTCTGTCCATGAGCTCCTACACAATCCGTCCATGCTTCAGTATCTCTTCTTCGGTCTCCCAGCTGGCATCTTCAACTGGATGGCCCTTCCACTTGACCAGATACTCATAGTATTCTACTCATAGTATTCTTTCCTCCTGGTCTTCTTGCCAATCCATTTGTCCAGTATGCATTCCATCTGCGGCTTATCTGCAACTGGCATCTGCTTCATCCACTGGATCACTGGATAGTCATCTCTAGTCTCTATTTCTCTAGCCTTATATGGGTACAAATCCGAGATATTGAATATCAGAGAAATTTCGATCCCATTAGGTAATTCAATCTCGTAAGCATTTGCCCCAAATTTCTTCAAGACCCTACATGGTCTGATTTTCTTTATCTTCAGCTTATTATATGTTCCTCTCAAGAACCTTTCTTTCCTCAAATGTGCCAGAACCAAATCACCAAACTCAAATTGAATTTGTCTTCTACGCTGATCGGCTCTGCGTTTATACTTCTGACTTGATTCTAGCAATCGCTGCTTTGCCCGACTGTGAAGTTATTTCATCACCTCTGCGAATTCTTCTGCACTAATGCTCCTAGTCACAGTCTGTTCTGAATCCCTCAGTTCAGAAATTCCTCTCAGTTGTATACCATAGACAACCTGAAATGGAATTTTACCTGAAATGGAATTTTCCCTGTACTCCGATTCACTGAGTCGTTGTACACAAATTCTTCCTGCGACAATATATGGTCCCACTGGCTATGGTGTTCTCTCACCAAGCTTCTCAGCAAGTCTCCCAGACTTTTGTTGACAACTTCTGTCTATCCATTCATCTGTGGATGATAAGCTGAACTAAACAACAAGTTAGTTCCCAACTTCTTCCATAAGGTCCTCCAAAAATGCCCTATGAATTTCGTATCTCTGTCTGAAACTATACTCCTCGACAACCGATGAAGTCGAATGACCTCTTTGAAAAATAGGTTCATGATGTGAGTCATGTCACTGGTCTTCTGACATGGGATGAAGTGTGCCATCTTGGAAAATCTATCCACTACCACAAATATTGAATCAACACCTCTTTCTGTTTTTGGCAACCCCAATAGAAAATCCATGCTAATCGCTTCCCACGACCTTTCTGGTATGGGCAATGGTTGATAAAACCCTGCATTCTACTTCCTTCCCTTTGAATGCTGACAAATTCTGCATCTGTCAATGAACCTCTTGACATCTGCTCACATTCCCAGCCAAAAATATGACTCATTCATCTTCGTGAATGTCTTGTCATGACCAAAGTGCCCTGCTAATCCTCTGCTGTGTTTCTCCTTCAGTAGATTCTCTCTCATGGAGAATTTTAGAATACATAGTTGATTTCCTCTAAATAGAAATCCTTCCTGGATCACGTATTCTATCTATGGGATTCTGTCTCTGAGAATTGGATTCTCAGCTGCTTCATACGCCTCCTTAAAATCCTGATCATCAATGTACATATCCCTGAGATCATCAAAACCCAACGTTTTGACTCGGAACTCCTGCAACATCAAACATTTCCTACTCAAAGCATCAGCCACTTTGTTAGCAGTACCAGAAATATGTTTTATCACAAAAGTGAAATTCTGCATAAACTCAACCCATTTGACATGTTTCTGATTCAACTTCTCCTGTTGAGTCACAAACTGCAATGCATGATTATCACTGTACAATACAAACTCTTTCGGAATCAAGTAATGCCTCCATTTCTTCAATGCCTGTATGATGGCATAAAAATCCTTATGATACGTGAAGTACTTCAATTTTGCTTCATTCAGCTTCTCACTGAAATATTCTATCGACATGTCTTCTTGACTTAAGATTGCCCCAATTACAAATCCATTTGCATTGCATTTCACCTGAAATGTCTTTTAGAAATCCGGCAACACCAAAACTGGTTGTTCCGTAATCTTTCTCTTCAACAGATTAAAAATCTTCTCAGCCTCTGTTATCCAGTGAAAAGACTTGTGTCTTTTCTTCACTGTATCCATCATTGTTGCACTAATTCCACTGAAATTCCTGATGAACTTTCGGTATAAACTAGCTAATCTGTGAAAACTTCTCACCTCAAAGATATTCTTCAGTGATGGCCAATTCTTGATCACTTCCACCTTATCTGGATCCATCCTCAACTCATTTGCAGAAATAAAAAACCCCAAGTAAATGAGTTCTATCTTCATGAATGAGGACTTCTTCATATTTATCAACAACTTCTCCTGCTGTAGTTTCTGCATCACTGTAGCCAAATGCTTCAGATGCTCTACCACTGTTTTACTATAAACCAGTATGTCATCCAAATACACAATGACACATTTTCCGATGAACTCCATCAGTACTTCGTTCATCAACCTCATGAAGGTACTCGACGCATTTGTTAATCCAAATGGTATAAAAAGACATTCATACAACCCTTCATTGGTTTTGAATGTTGTCTTCCATTCATCGCCTTCTCTCATGCGAATCTGGTGATAACTGCTTTTCAAATCAATCTTTGAAAAGTACTTTGATCCACTCAAGAAATCCATCAGATCATCCATCCTCGGCAATGGAAATATGTACCTGATGGTTATATTATTGATCGCCCTCGAGTCAGTACACATCCTCCAGCCTCCGTCTTTCTTCGGACTGAGTACTGTTGGAATAGCACAAGGACTCAAGCTTTCCCTAACCAAACCTTTGTCCAACAAATCCTGGACTTGCCTTTTAACCTCTTCATTTTCTTGCGGCGTCAATCTGTACGCGGATTTATTTGGAAAAATGGCTCCTGGTATGAGATCTATATGATGACTCACACTCCTGATCGGTGGCAACGAACAAGGTAGTTCGTCCACTATGATGTCAGCGAACTCTTCCAGCAGTTCCTGAACTTCTGCTAGTAAATCATCCACTCTTGTGCTAGTCAAAAAAATCCTAGGCTTTCTGACCACAATGAACTGTGGATCCTCCTTCTTCTTCACCTCATTAAGGAGTTCCTTCCCACTCATGAGAAGTACTGTGTTGCTTACTTCCAGCTTCACCTCCTTATCCTTAATTGGAAGCAACATGTGTGTCCTCCCATTCTTCTCCAGAGTGTATGTGTTCATTCTCCCATCATGAATCACATTTCTATCATATTGCCATGGTCATCCCAGCAATAGATGACAAACATCCATGGGAATAACATCACACAAGATTTTATCATTCTATCCACCTATCTTGAATTCAAGTAAACATTGTTTAGTGACAGTTACTTGATGTCCTTTCTGTAGCCAAGAAACTCTGTATGGGCTTGGATGATCAATCATCTCTAGCTCTAGCTTCTCTACCATCTCTGTAGATATGAGATTATCTGTGCTACCACTGTCTACAATGACCTTGCATACCCTATCCTTGGTCTTGCATGCAGTTCTGAAAAGTCTGGTCCTTTGGACTGAACTCTCCACCTCTTTCTCAGGTGTTAAAAGGAATTTTCGCATCATCAACGATCTTACGCCTTCAACGTCTTCTGCCTCAACATCCCACCTCTGTGCTTCGGCGATGTGAGCTTCTCCAATGTTCTTCTTTTTCTCTGGACACTCGTAAGACTTGTGTCCATTCTTTCCACATGTGAAGCATGTGATTACTCCACCTCTTCCTCTTCCCCTACCTCTAGTATGAGGAAAAGTGTTGTTGTCAGCATAATCCCCTCTCTTCTCATTATGCTACCCTCTCTGTTCAACATATGGCCCTCTCTATGAGGTCCCACCTCTCTCTTTTCGAGTCGGAGGTTTCTTCCATTCCTCCTTGGGCTTATGATACTTATCCTGGGCAACTGATTTGCCTCTGGGATGACTTCTGCCTCAGCCCCTATGACCTTGCTTTCGGCTCAACTTCTATTCCACTTTCAGAGCCATCTGATAAGAATCTTCCACCATCTAGATGGTTACCATGCTCATCTCATCCTGGATATCATATCTCAGGCCATTCATATATCTGGCAATTTTTTCATCATCGCTCTCCCGATGACTTGCCATGATGTTCAGTTTGTAGAATTCCTCAGTGTATTCTTTCAGTGTCATCAGTTTTTGTCTCGGGTTCTGCATTCTCATGAACAGAGTAATTTGATAGTCCTTGGGGATGAATTTCTCCTTCAGCTTTGCAATCATTCTATCCCAGCTCTTGATCTTCTACTTGCCCTTACAGCATCTATCAGCTTGTAGTTCATCCCACCACAATGCTGCATGTCCTTTCAAGCATGTGACAACATGCTTGACTTTCTTGTCCTCTTCGACATCTTCATAGTCGAAGTATGTGTCTAGAGCTCTAATCCAGTCTAGAAGCTCCTCTGCATCCAAGTATCCCTCATAAACTGGAATGTCCATCTTCTCTCTTGCACCCATCCTGGCAATAGCTTTGATCAAACACTCGTTTGATGCATCTTCAACTGCAACTTCTTCTTCATGTTCAGCCTCGAATTCACTCTCGGAATCACTCAGATCCCCTACACTGGCTGTGCATCTTTGTGCTGTCTCCATGTCTTTGAGTCTAGCTTGGAGATCACGTATCTGTCTCTCCATGACTGGATCTGTCACCTTCCTGCCTCTTCTCTGCGGCATTTCCCTATCCTCTGGATCGGGTGATTGTCTTTCTCTTCTTGGCGGCATGGTGAATTCTCTTTCTTCTATGCTATAGAAAGAAAAGAACCTTTCTATGCTCTGATACCAAACTGACGCAGCACGCACTCGCAAGCACATCCGCTCACAGAATCTTCTCTTTCTCTCGGCCCGAAGAACACTAACCGATTCTTCTATTTCCCTATCGGGAAATATGCACCCACAGAACTCTCGCACGATCCCCTCTTTCCACTCTGGAGATCGGACTTCGCAACTTTGCAAGTCTAGTGATCGACCTTTGGTTTCACGAATTTGCGAAAACCGACAACCAGTCAACTCTGAATTTCTCCTATCGAGGTTTCCTCTATCGTGATTTCGCTACTCACGATATCAAACAACTTGTATCCCCGACTCCCGATGCCCGATACACCAAAACTCCGACGCCTGCACGAGTTGACTATTTAATGTTCCTCCACTCTATTGGTATTTCGAACTTCGCGGTATCGTGAATCCTGATGTCAATGTTTCGGGACTTCTCGCCACAAAACTCTGATAGCTCGTGCCACTTGTCCTCCACTCTGACCCTTGTGGTCCCACGCTATTCTTGTACCCGTTGGGATATTGCGTATTGCAATATTGCGATTTCTGTTGCATTATTTCAGAGTTTTGATCCACAAAACCCCGATACACGATATATGTATAGATCCAATGGCCCTTGTGGCTCGGATCAATGGCTCTTCCCCTCCTGAGCTTTCAACCTCTCATGAATACCTGCAGTATCTCCCCTGCACCTTCTCGAGATCTAACGGTTCTCATAAGTTCACGAATTCTTCTCAGAGAATACCGACTGTCCATCCTTCCTTGATGATTCTTGTGAATGACCCAGCGTTCCTCCACGGAACTCATCCACCTTCGTGCAAACTTACGACGCCTATTTAAACCTTCAAGGCACAACTTCTATGCATTGTTCTTCAACAAATTCGAAGGCTATATCCTTCCTGAGATTTTCCTGCGACCTTCAAGTCCTTCAGAAAAACTCTTTCATGCACTCCTTGTGGCAAATCTTCAACCACGTCTAAGTGTTGAAGTCCCTCGACTCAGCGCACACCTGCAGCAGCAGTCCTTCAATACTTCACTCGGGTTCACAACCCTGAGACTTTTTACCCGACCTGGGCACTCCTTGCATGAATCGTGTGCCCAACTGCACCTTTGGGATGAATGAGAACAAAAGATATCTCTATCTGAACCCTCTGTCAACACACTCCTTGTGGACACTTCAACTGCACTCCTTGCAGGAATTCTCTGGCTCAAATAGAGAAACAATTGAAACTCATTCCTTCACCCTCTCAGACTTCAAACTCAAAGCATGAAATCATATACACAGCATATAAAGAAAATGTATAACTGGAAGCAAACATTCATGAGCATATCATTCAACATCAATACATAGAGAACAACACAAAACCATGAATTTGAATCAAACTCTTCTATTAATTCAAATATCAGTACATGGGCGTTCTTACACAACTCTCTGCATGCTCTTGCTCCAATGCTTCATCAATAATATTACAATACATAATGAGGGTGTCTATATCCCATTTCCATCTTGCGCTCTAGAACTGTCTAGTCTAGAATTAAATTCTATCTACTTTACATTAACTAAGCTAAATGGCTCCTACCTACTAAGGATGAGAGCTAAAGGCTCAAGGTCTGTTTACATTTACACGTGCACCTTTTCTTAATGGCTCATTTAAGATTTGCGCAACAATTCCAAAGTGATTTTCAAAATTCATGCTGGCTTGTCCAGTTGTCCAATTGCTGGTGTGCTGGCTTGCTTGTTGGTGATGCTCCTGCATCACTTGGTTATGGAGGGAAGTAAATATTAAGGAATAAAGGTGAAGTATGAACTTCACGGAAGTAACATAAATTGAGGAGGGGTTGAAGTGGTTAAAGAAGAAGAAAAGAAGGAGCGAAGTAAAGCAAAATTTATCTGTTGGAAGAGAAGATCAAGGAAGACAAAGCAACAAAGAAAAGGGATCGTGGACAAATCAACAGTTGGAAAAAAATTTCAACGAGTTCTTTGGAGCACCACATGGAATAGGAGGAAGGACAAGTTGCTGAAGCCTTGAAAGCATGGGTCAAGTTGACCTAGGGTTTAAGCACCTAGGGTTTTGGATCTAGGATTTTGACACCTAGACTTTTGCCATGTAATGCAGAAATAAAGGTCTAGAAGTCCTGGGAGGGTTCGTTCTAAGTTCCACTACTACATATGACCAATTTTTCCATGGTTTTTCTTTGTTATTTCCACAGTCACACTTTCCACAAAAGCAAAGACTATTTTTCATGGAACTTTTTTCATTTCTATATCCACAAACTTGTTATTCATGGAAACAATGATGAAATAAGCCCTCCATGTGTCATCATATTCATGATATTTTTACGTTATAAAGAATCGCAATAGCGATGAAAAGTCGTGCCAAAGTAAAAAACTTACCAACAGATTATGATGCAGATGCCATACGTGCGACACAAAATTGTGGAAAGTTGTGATGAAAAAGCATGGCAATAGTGATGAAAACATTTGGCAGATAAAAAATTTACTATGCAGATGCTATATGTGCAATGCAAAACCATGGCAAAGTGCGATGAACTTTCGTCGATATTGCCACACTTAATAAAACCTATTCATTGCCTTGCGACGAACGTTTGTCGATATTTCCATGCTTAATAAAACACATTCATTACCCTGTGACAAACTATCATCGATATTTCCATGCTTCCTATAGGTTTTAAAAAAAAAAAATCCACATGAGAAGATGGATGTTGGGATTCATGATTGATCCATACTTAATATTTTCATGTGTGATTGACCCTTCAAAGGGTTTCTTATGTGAGAAGGGCTTATGAGAGGGGGTTTTGGGACTTATTAGGGGTCTTTCTTAGTGGACCAAAAGGGAAACCCAAGGCACATTGGGATGAAGGGGAAGATAAAATGCATTCCCTTGAATGAATGTTTTTAATTGAGATATTGGGTCTCTGAACTAGAAGTCAAAAACAATTTGGTAGGGGTATCCCAAGGGGACAATATGGGAGATGTGTTTTTTTTAAATCTATCATTATCCTTGTGATAGTGGGCCAACCCTTTACTTATCCACTTCAATTCACTCACAACCATTAATCGATATTAATATAGACTGGTCATAATAATTACCTTGAATATCAATTTTAACCTATTAATGTGAAGGGATAATCACAAGATGAGGTTAAAGGAATTCACACCCTTTCAATAACTATGTTTGTAGATTTTTGGATGAGGAACTTGTAGCCTTGTGGTTGAGTCATTCCATTACCAAAAAAATAAAGGTTAATCACACTCATATGAATGAAATAAATCAAAGTTGTTCCCATGAAAAAATTTGTAACGCTTTGAAAGAATGGTAGATCACAACAATGGAGAACTTGTTTAAACAAAGACACTTACACCTATTCAAGTAAAGGTAACTCACCCTATTCAAATGAAGGTACATGATACCATATAAATGAAGAGAAATGGAAATGTTTAACTTGAAGGGTAGCTCACACCAAATCAATTTAGTGTGATCACAATGTTTTGAAACGAAGGGTGATCACACTACTCTAGGTGATAGTTTCTCACACCACCCTAAATGAATGATGATTGCACTTGTTGAAGTCAGGATACTCACATTAATGCCAACAAATGGTAACACATACCACTATAAATGAGTAGGAATCACACATGATTAAGGGGAGATAGAAAATATTTCACTTGGAGTAATGCAATTTGGTGGGAAGTAGAATAGCTAGTATTATATGTTATAGTCTAATTTCCACCCTACATGCCAGAAGGGAATCCAACATAAGATGAAAGTCAAAATACATTTATTGCTCATGATTTAGGACTTTCTTTTAGGGTATTCACATGGAATATAGGAAAAAACATGTGATGATAGTCGTTGGTCGTTTATAATGCAACAAGCGATGATCCCTGCAACCTTCTAGATTTGCAAAGTTATGAAGAGGTAAGAGAGGGATCAGTTGTATATTTGAGTTTTCAATGTGTTCTAGAAGATATATAATCTCTCCCAAGCCTCTTCAAGGATATATATAAAGAATGAAAGTCTTGAGAAAGAGGGGGAAGAATATTTTGCAGAGTTATGATGTCCAATTATAGAGTTGCTTCTCCAATCACAACGACCGCAATCAAATTTCCTAGTCAAATTGATAAGCTGAGGAGGAATTAGGAGCAAGGAGAAAAGAGAAATGATTTCATACCCAAGGTATTATGTTTGATTTGTTTCCTACATGTTAATGAATAGATCATTGGTTTCCCCTAAATGTGTTTGTATTTTATTTGTAAATGCTTAGATCTGGTCTCATGTTAAATAGATCAGGATAGATCTAGTGAATTGGATTTTCTTAACATTAGGACATAAAGTAGATCAATAATTTTTTGTATTCTCGTGTGTAGGAAGCAGATTATAGGAGTTGGAGTTGGATCTTAGGAGGTGCATCAGCCAAATATGTGAGGAAATCATTGGTCATAAGGTATGCTTACTATTATTCTTTGTTAAAAGAAAAATAATTTGTTGGCATCTAGGGAAAACATTAGAAGTCTATCCCCATTGTATTTCTAGGATCAATAGGCAGGACCTAGGGAGATCTAAGTTACCATACTACTAATATTTATCCAATAACAGTCTAGGTAGATTAAATGTTTGGAATGTAGAAGGCCAAATGATTTGGCATTAAAAGAATCTCCAAGGGGAATTAGAAGAGACATAATCTAGCATATAAATTTCCAAACAATGGATTCAACCATGGGAGAGGATGGGGGACATAATTAGAATTAGGGTAATAGGGCTCTATGGAATTAAGTGGATCATCTCCCACCATGGTTTTTTAATTATTATGAAGTGGGGTATATTGAAAAGAATTACTTATATCCTCACCATCCTTGATGTGGGTACTACCAAAAGACAATACATAATACACATGATTGCAGAAACATAGTTACTATGAATGCTAGAAACATAATTACTATGAATGCAAGAAATAGAAAACCTTCCATAATTTGGCCACTAAGCCAATGCATGATTCTATTAGTATATACAGTGGAAGATGAAGTCAAAGAATTTTTGAAAATTTTTCTATAGATAATAGACAATGATAAATCCAAAACAAAGTTAAGGGAGATCCTTGGGCCAATTTTTGAGTCACAAATAGAGGCACAAGATAGGCCCTTAAACCATGTTCAGTGAACAAGGTATGGAAAATAATTTATCTTAAATGCATTGATTCAATGATATGAAGTCGAGCATAAATTCTCACACTTCATATCATTGAATCA
>JASDQU010372338.1:92051-107812 GCA_032191745.1 Picea mariana
GTAAGTTGTCAATTTTTTATATTTTAGCTACTCCTTCATGATATTTTAGCTACTCCTTTCGATTATGATATGTTTATTTACAGTGACCTACAATCCTCACAATTATTTCTTCTAAGAATTTTTTACATGTTTTTTTTACTATTATTGATTAACTATTAAGATCGATATGCTTCAATTTGTACTTTAGGGTAGTGTGTGCTGAATCACCATGGAAAATAATTACACACCATTTAACCAAAGTGGTCAAAATTTCTCAAACTTGAATCACTCGACACCATACACTAGCCTCTAAGTTGTTTTGTAGACAAAATACTTCTTCACAAAATATTTTTCTGGACATTTCACATGAATTTGCATAGAATATACTAACTAGAACCACAAACCAAAGACATGAAATATGGTACTACACATATAATATATTATCAAGGAAAAAACAAGCTACATGAAATTTCGACATTTGAACAAAAAATTACAAGTTAAATGAGTACATCAATAGAAAAAACATACTAACCTTGCAAGTTCTAAATCGAGAATTGGATTTGTTCAACCAGTGGGTGAAGGAAAAAATAAACAGGACAAACAAAAGCCACGAATAGTGCTGCAACTATATCAATTGTGTCGCAAAGTCTCTTACAGTAAGGTATATATAGATCAACTAGTCAACTAGCCATTAGCAGATTCTTTTTGAGATAGGCAAAATTATCGTGGCAATAACGATGAAGGTTCGTGGAAATAGAGATGAACTTTCATGGAAATAGCGACGAAAATGATGACCAAGTTAAAAAACCTATTTGTGGCTATATAGACGAACTTTAGTGGCAATATCGATGAAAATCCTGCCCTATTTAAAAAAAACCATGAAAATAATGGAAATGTGGAAACATTTCATGGAATAATCCGCCCATATGTACTATTGTTGGTTCATTGATACTATGGTTGTTGTTGTTCATTGTTTATTATTGTTGTAGAGAACAGTATTGAGACTGTATTGTAAAATCTTCAGCTAGGTTCGAAGATCACACTGCAACTGGGTGCACGGGGAGGGAAGAGGAAGAGATAAATTTGCAAGCTAAGTGCACATATAGAACTATATGTTTCCATTTAAATATATCAAGAAACACAGTTATGTGGACGTAGCCCTAGGAGAGGGTGAACCATGTATATCTTGTTGTTCTTTGTGATTAATGTTTTGTTATTTTCCATCTGTTATCATATATTGCATTGTTGTGTTAGATCTGAGATATAACTTGTGAAGTAATCTTAAGAGTGGCAAATAATATCTAGATTGTTGTGTGTTTTTTCCTTGGATTCTCTTTGCATTTCCTCTGGTTGTAGACACCTGTGTCCTACAACACCCTATTGCTAATTCGAGTGAGACTGCATCTTCATCATAGGTGTTTCCAAAAGGGTCAGTATTTATGGATTGTTGGTTCACTGTAAGAGTTGAACCCTGGGTCTGCCTCTGTGCCAACAAATGGTTCAGTTGTCAGGATAGGGATATTCTTGAGAGAATGTCAAGGTGGTTTCCATCGAAGATGAAAATTCAGAAGTGGATAGAAGAACAAGAAAAGGACTTCACTGAATCCCAGAACAAGAATCCTAGCATTAGTACAGAATAATGGTTGGGAAGGTACATATTTACCGACATACATGTAATTTTCTTTGGAGGATTTCATAGTGAGTTATATGAGTGGTTAGAAAGAATAGCAGATACCGAGTTTGAGATCAGATCTAGACCACCTGTGGTTTGGACAACGACGCTGATCAAGAAGGTCAAGAGAGTTCATAACATTGTGTCTAGAGTGGTGGATCTCTAGTTTGATAGCACTATTTGAGATTATATTACTGAGTTTTCCATTGACAAATTCAAATCATATAGTCAAGAAGAGAGGTATTTCTTTAAGGGACCTAGAGGCCTACACTTTTTAAAGCTGAGGATTAAGATGATATTGCATGAGAAGAGTATCATGAAGATATAGTGAAGATAATGTTCAAGAATTTAGACAGGGACAGTGACACAGAGGCTAGACACATGCACAGTGGGAGACCATTCAGAGAGATTCCCCTTGCGAACCTATTTAATAAAAAATATGGAGACACGAGATTCTTCAGTAGAGAATAAGAAGATGTAATAGATGAAGAGTATTCAGAGTCTGCAAGAAAAGAGGAAGTAGTATTTGAATAACCTCTCCGAGGAGAGCCAAAAACTTCAGGCACTATGCCTACTTTCGAAGTAAGTAATATCACTCCTGTTGTTGTTTTAGAAGCATTAAGTAACTAGAGTAATTAGAGTAGTTAGATAAATCAGAGTATTGTTACAAGCAATTTAGTACATACTCAGTCAAGAAACCAAGGAAGATCTATGGCATATGAGATGAGGTTACCCATCTTCAGAGGAGATGGATCTGAAGATCCTGACCTGCATTGGTTCCCATGCGAAGCTGTTTGAAGCATTAAGAAAGTCACTGACGAAACCGTAAAGAGAGATCAGTTCAGTACTACCTTGAGGGATTGCGCACTGAGATGGTACATGAAGTTTTCCACAACAAGTACATAGCCTAAATTGTTGACTGACATTAAGATTGCTTTGAGCTCAGAATTCAAGAAACCTAAGTTGGAGTCACAATGTATTATAGAGCTGAAATAAATCAATCAAAAGGCCACTGAAGCTGTTTGGGATTTTGATCAGAGGTTTAAGATCCTGACAGGCCACTTGAATTTTCAGATTCCAGATGAACAGAATAAAGAATGGTTCATTGATGCCCTCCTCCCACATATCAGAGTTCCTCTGATGCAACAGAAAATCGCTTCGTAGGCCTTACCTCATGTATTTTCCAAGTACATAAATAATTTGTTTTATGTTGTTGTCAAAGTCGTCTGGGAGAGATAAAGGTAGAACATACTGTAACACAAAACAAATAATTACTATTTGTTTCAAAGAAATGTGTACCAATAAGGAAATATATTATAACCTACTAATTACTTTAATGAATGTATGCCAGTCATGTGTTTTAACCCCACCAAAATCACTTTTTGTCATTAATATATTTTGTATGTTCGACGAAAACCCCGTCAGAAACCTAATTTTATGAATGACCTCTTTTATGATATTTCTTTGTTTCTCTATCAATAACCAAGGAATACTAGTCTTATGTTCACGACCATCACCATTAGAATTAATAATAACACTTTGCAATGCTTGATTAGCTTCCTAGATGTCACAACAAATCTTTCCAATTCTCTCTTTGTTAGTCCTTCCATCTAATATTCGCCATAAAAATTATGTTATTTTCTTCCCGTTATGCATTTTATTAAACAGATGAACTATTTGTAGGTACTCGTAGTATGGAAATCTACTGAATTGAATTAGGTAACTTTTCATTCCTCTTGGATGCCCATTCGTGCCTTAATGACATTAATGAAACATCAACAAATTGAAATTAACACTAATTAATGTAACAAAATGAAATTAACCAAAGATTTATATAATATGTCATACATAAATAATTTGCGTACCTTGATGATTTCTAGTATATTCCAACTTCCATAGGCGAGGTGTCATTCTTCGTGGTTTTTTTCCATTTTCTTCTTTACCATTGAATTTTGCTTTGTCTATAGTTTGATAACTATGGTTCTTAGGCATAAATTTCCTATACTAATCAAACACTTCCTTTCCCAAACTCCTTGAACAATGATATTTTATCCTTGGACCACAAACTGGACATGCAAATTTACCCTTTGTTTGAAGACCTACAAGATATATGAACTAATGTAGTGTCAAATTAGAGTTACAATTTAAAATAATGCATGATATTTTCAATAAACATATATAATATTAAATCACAAAATAACATAACCATATACCACAAAAATGTGTTAACTCGGGAGCATCATGAATTGTCCATGATAGTATTCCATGAAATTGAAATCGTTTTTTCCCTATTGGTCTAGACATGTCATACATAGTGACGCCAACCCATAACTTCAAAAACTCTTCGATAAGAGGCTCAATATATACGTTCATATCTTTAACCTGGTACCTACCTAATTGGTTCAACATACTGCATGATTAATTATACTTATCTAGATGTCATTATATATAAAATAAATAATTACCATGAACGAAACAATGAAATGAAATATCTTGTCATACTTTAAAGAAAATAAAAGATAATTAAATACCTGGAACAATAATTGCCAACATTGTGTGCTCTCTCTTCATCAACATCCAAGGAGGAAGGTTATTGTTTATAACAAAAACAGGTCACACTGAGTACGTAGAATGAATCTCTCTAAATGGATTGACACCATTAGATGCCAACGAAAGTATAACATTACAGGGCTCTTCTTTAAAAATTGGCCACGTTTCTTCGATGTACTTCAATGCAGAACCATCTTCAGGAATTCGAAGAACATCATCTCGACTTTTTTTCTTTGCATGGAAATCCATAAACTGTGCTATACTTTGGCACTTGAACAACCGTTGGAAACATATAATTGTTGGAATATAACACAGAACTTTATGAGGAACCTTCTTTGACGCTTTATTAGTTCGATATATACTTATTTGACATTATGGCCATTCATTTTCTAATGCATATTGTCCATAATATATGATATGATCATTAGGACATGCATCAATATCCTGATAGTCCATTCCAATTTCTTTCATAATCACAGGTATTTCTCGATATGTGCGTGGAAAAATATTTGACGTCGATAATAGAAATTCACCTAACAATCTACAAAATTCTAAGCAATAAGTCAATGTAAACAATATTAATCATCAATATCACATCCAATATACTAATTTACAAATTAGAAAACAATAGCAATATAGGAAAAAATTGATCCTTTTAAGTATTTGTGAACATGCAGGCATAAATAATTAACAAGTTAAATACATTAATATCTGTTTGAGGCATGTGTTTGATAAACCACTCAAAACCTTTGGTTTTACCAACAACAATATAGCAGATAAATTGTTTTTTGTTGAGATTTTATAAAGACGTTAACTTGACTTCTCGAGTAGAGGATCAACATCATTACTATCATCATGGTTGTCCTCATCCATTGGAGAAAATGATTCTTGGATCAATCTATGTATCTCATCTTCCTAATTTGAATCACTAACATTATCTCCATCCATATCATCATTAATAACTTGATCAACAACTTCAATATTTTGATCTCGAAGTTCATCACCCTGTAAAGGAGTATTTCTGCTAGTACTTGGCAAATAACTTTATGGAGGTCGACATTTTGAGTGCATCATCTATATATTTAAAAATACCGTAGAAAAGTTAGTGTGTATAAAAAATATAAAAATCTCGATAATAAATATTACTAAAATTCATGACATGTTGATTATTTCAAAGAATACATTAAACATTGAATCCTCTTATCGAGGGATGATATTCATAACCCCCTTCAACGTGCCCCTTCTCCCTACAATGTCTTCTAGTTGTTGTTATTAAAATTATTTTTCTTTTCAAGCCTCTGCAATCATAGCAAGGGCAAAAACATTTTTCATCTCCCCTCGCCTCTAATGTCACTCTTAACCGAGCAAGCTTCCTATCATTTTCATTCATAGTGACAAATCCTTGTCCTAACAAGTAATTGTCTTACCTACACCATACCAAACAATAAGTTGTCAATTTTTTATATTTTAGCTACTCCTTCATGATATTTTAGCTACTCCTTTCGATTATGATATGTTTATTTATAGTGACCTACAATCCTCACAATTATTTCTTCTAAGAAATTGAGACATGTTTTTATTATTATTATTGATTAACTATTAAGATCAATATGCTTCAATTTGTACTTTAGGGTAGTGTGTGCTAAATCACCTTGGAAAAGAATTACACACCATTTAACGAAAGTGGTCAAAATTTCTCAAACTTGAATCACTCAACACCATACACTAGCCTCTAAGTTGTTTTGTAGACAACTTAAAATACTTCTTCAAAAAATATTTTTTTGGACATTTCACATGAATTTCCATAAAATATACTAACTAGATCCACAAACCAAAGACATGAAATATGGTACTACACATATAATATATTATCAAATAAAAAACAAGCTACATGAAATTTCGACATTTGAACAAAAAATTACAAGTTAAATGAGTACATCAATAAAAAAAACATACTAACCTTGCAAGTTCAAAATCGAGAATTGGATTTGTTCAATCGGTGGGTGAAGGGAAAAATAATTATTATTTTTATAAGCTGCCTACATAGGTTCTATGAAATTTTATTGCTCTTCCTGAGATTTTTCCTAAACAACAGTTGTAAATCGTAACATTTTACTTATCATCTATTCATAGTTTGTTTTCATGATTGAAATCATGAAAAATTGCAACTATCGTTACCATTTTGTTTTAAAATTTCATTGAAAGCATATAGTTTATTACAAAATTGTGATTTCTTTCTATGAGCATGTTGCTCTCATTGTTTGTGACCCTTTCAATCCTTAACATGCCTAAGAGATTTATGGTTTTATGAACAAAAGACCCCCACCATTTGATATTCGATTTTTTTTGTGTGGATTTTGGTTTGATTTTTTATCATATCTCTTTCATGAAACTTTGGACTATTCGATTTTTGTAAACCTACCTAACTTTCCAATCAAACCATCATGTGTGCACTATGTTTTTAGATTACTCTGGTCCTAGCATGTACCCAATGCCAAGGTGGCACATAATGTACAGGATGCCATTACTCCTTAGCATGGTCTCAGGTTTCACAAAACTCTTCACACGCATTTTGATTAAACACCTTGCCCATCGTTTGAATCGTCATAACATGCATTGATAAAGCTCAGACTTTTGATTAAACCCTACCTGTGTGTTGCGCGTTAATCACTCGCCCATTCAGTATGGCTCCTGTGGTAAGGTTCGAACTGAATGATATACAAACCCTACTCTCATATGATAATGCTAGGGAAGATTTGGAAAGGAACGATTGGCATATTTTCATCGAAAAGTTTCAGGGTTTTAATCTTTAGGTTGCCCAAGAGTTTTCCTTAACCTTTGATGGTTGTAGGGAAAAAATTGATGATGTGCAATTGGAAGTAACCAAAGAGTTCCTAATTCAAGCCACGGGTGTAACATCCCTCTCTAGCGCACTGAGAAAACTTATTATTTGAGGACACTTGCTCGCAAGTGATCTAGACTTTTATGATGTTAGACCATTTATACTTTATTATGATGCGATTGACAGATGACATGATGTGTTACTATTTGGTGTCGACAAATGCTATTGATTCAGTTCTATTGAGTGTGCAGGGTTTTTGACCTTGAGGATGCAGAGGCATCGGTGGAACCCCCTTGGACTCCGGACTGAGTCAAGGAGTGTGCTTTTAGGGTTGATGTGTTTACTATGATGTTTCATTTGATTTGATGATTTGATGTTGACATTTCTGACATGATTGTTGATGATGCAGGCTGATGATAGCTTGCCGACCAGACTCACATATGGAGTAAAGGGGCCACACATGATTGCAGAGAGGTTGAGGGAGGGGTGGACAGCAGCCCTGCCACTGCATACTAGCACTCCCGTCATGGCTCGAACTGTAGGTTAATGATTACCTAGTTCGAGAGGATCCACGATGCCAAGAGGGCAGACTGCGACAGTCACTCACGATGATTATAAGGGGCGCGCAATAAGGCGGGGGCCTTATTCCTTAGAACCCTTAGTCTCCTACAAGTTCACCTGGCGGAGTGTTGACTCCAGGGGTTATATATGTCTACCAATCAGTCCAGTTGGCGAGTGGCACCCTTGGAGCACATGGTGCATCCTGAAGGGCACGTCGTCTTGATGGGGATGAAGGAAAAAAACCTATTAGCCCTAAGACCTTAACGCTTTAAGAGATTCCTAAACAACTTCCCTAACTCAGTGATGCCTAGTTCAGAATCTAGTAAAAGTCTAAAAACTGTTAGGGTAAAATTTAGTCTAACCCTAAGAGCAGACCCTGGAATAAAAATAACCCACCTAAGTAATAGTTGGTCTTCATGAAATTCTTGGGGCAATAACGAGGGTAAGTGTTAAGGAGAATCTAATAGTTCTAAAACTTTTCAAGGAAGAAAATTGATTCCTAACCGATGGGAGAATTACATCACCTTCGTAGTGTAACATAAAGAAAATTTCAAAAAAAAAACACAANCAAAAACTAAGACCATTATCCTCTCTTTATCCATGTCTACTTTATTAAACCATCCTCCATCACCTTAATCTTCCAGTAACCATCTCCCTTTGTTATGTCCCATTCACATTATTAAATCACCATCCCTCCCCTTAATTCCTCATTATTCCTTTTCATGTAAGACATTTACTTTTCCCATATACATGTTGCCACCACCTTAATCTTTCATTATCCTATATATATATGTACATATATTAATGGTGAATTTAAATGATGGATAATCATAAATTACAATGATGAATGCACGCATGTAAATAGAAAAATGAAAAGATAAATATATATTATAAACAATTGTCGTGTATTCCTTAATCTTTAAATTATGGAATAAAGAAAATGAATAATGGATTCTCTTTCCGTACATTTATTAACCCCTACCGCCTCTACCATTAATAAAAAGTTACGCATGTAAAAGTAAAAGGGAATTATTAATGAGTGCACTTACTCTTTGAGTTTTAAAAAAAATAATAATAATAAAAATAAAATAAAAAAATTAAAATAAAAAGAAACATAAGAAAATAAAAAGGAAAAAGGGGAGAAAACCTAAAGGAAGGAGGATTTAGGGTTNGGAAATAAGAGAATTTTCAGCTATTGGTATTGTTATGCTGCCAGACTAGAGACTGGACTGATTTCTTGTAGGAGTTGGGGATTCTCAGCTGACTTGAGTGGTAGCTCTGCCTTGGAGGCAAGATGAGAAGCTAGGCTATCGTCTGGGTTGTGTGTGGCCCCTTTACTGCTCGGGGGGATGAGGGGGAAGGAGAGTACCCCTAGCGTTTGGCTGGGAGGTACCGGTGAGTTCCTTGCGGTCGACAAGCAGGAGCATCCAGGAGGCTGTGGACAACTCTCGAGGACGGTGCTGAGGCAAAGTTATGATCCTTAAATTTGTATTTAGGATGCATGGTAATGGAATTCTGAAGTTATGAATGGACTGCTTAAATTTTATTAGGGTTCTGGACTGTGTAGTTTACTCAATATTGTTTGTTCTGGAATGTGTAACTTTTATTGTTGGCGCTCTGAAATTTAATCCTGTTATTAAAACCTGTCTGCGTAGGTATGGTAAAAGAATTGCGTATTTTATTCATTAGCATTTTGAAATTTAACCCTGCCGTCAAAATCTCTCTGCGTATGACTGGTAAAAGACCTACGTATCCTATTCGTGGGCATCCGGAATTTAACTCTGTTATTAAAGTCTGCCTGCATGCTTGTTTCGATTTTTAGCCACATTCTGCGCCCATTGTTTCCTGTCTTCTGGATTCAAACCTTTATTTTTCTGTGTTGGCTCTGTTTTGAAGTTCATCGAATCTGTTCCGGGAAGTGTGTCTTGATATTTCGTTATTTTTACGGTTCATTTTTATAGTTAAGGAATTTGTTGGGGCTTAGGGTTACTACCTGTTGGTCCTTGGTGAATAGCTTCTCCCTTTTGCACGCCGTGGGTGGCTGGTGAAGGGCTCTGCGGGGCGGGGTTACCATTTTGTGTTGTTAAAATATTTTGTTGGCATTTTTTTTTACTGTGGGCATGTTCTTCGACGGTGGGCATTCCCACTTGTAACTGAGGGCGAATTTATGGCAGGGGGTCGTCGTTTTTACCATACCATGGGCGAATTCCTTGCTGGGACTTTCATTTTTTTTAATGTCTGTGCTGCTGCTCTCACATTCTGGGCAATGACTTAATCCATACTACGTTTTTCATCCATGTCGAGGCAGTGGTATTGCAAGTGTGCGTTTTTAGTTGGGTGGGCATTTTTATTTGAATACCACTGCTATCCTTTCCCTTGACACGTGTCTGGGACTGACAACACGCTATTGGTTCTGGTTTCCATGCCTTGGGTGCCTACTTCCAGTTATTCGTGCCCTGGGTAGCTGCGCACCGAGCCTTTGTGAGTGTATCCTTCCCGGTTCGGCGTTTTAAATTATTCCCTCCAAAAATACCCTAATACTGGTTGGAATTTTGCAACGAAAACCCACCATTATAACCCTACTTACCCAATGGCCGCTTATGAAAAAGAATCAAGATTTTCCAGATAATTTATTTCATTTTGGAATCATTTTGGGGTGTTGCGTCACCATCAAACAAAGTTTTTAGACCGAGCAATGATACACCCCTATGCGTAACGCAGTAACGATGGAATCCACAACACACATTTGATGCTCATTGTAAACACTCCTGCGAAAATTTTTTTACCATTCTAGAAAGTGCATACAGTCTCGAAAATGCCACACTAGTGAGACTGAACCAAAAATAAATAAATATAATAGAGAGCGGGTATTGTCTCTGGGGGTAAATAATACATAGACTTCAACATATCGCTCCCTACAATCAATCTGATTGGGACAAGGAATCCCACTAGATTATTATTAATCGAAATCACCAGTCCATCAATTATGAGTAGATACTTTTATTTTTTTTAAAAAGATGGAAAAACCTATCCGTGAGGATAGCTATTATTGGTTGTTGTTAGTTAACGAAGGTTGATTGATTAATAAAGAATTTACTTCAAATATATTTTATGAAAATTTTTGCTTCTCTAAATTGTTATATGTATTGAAGTGTTCTTTTGCACTACACTTTAACAGTCAATCCAGAAAATGAGGTAATAATTTTACTGTATTGGGGCGAGGGTCCAAGTAACGCTTAATTCTAACATCAACGAGCATATAACGATAATGTTATTATGGGTTTATTCTGGCATGTGTGCAAATTCCCAATTCGCGGCCCGGGGTAATTGTCATCGACTGAACTCTGTCCATGACTTCCCGCGCAGTTGTTTGGCAGCCTATAAAAGGGGCCGTGAATGCTGGCAGAATGATCCAGAATTGGGATTATTTAGTTTGAGTGTTTGGAATAATTTTAGTATTGACGGATTAGGTATTGCTGGCAGACTTTAACTTATATTGATAGCATTCATGATAGCGCCTTGGCATTGATGCGCTGGGCAGGACCGTTAGGCTTAAACCGCCATATAACATTTATTGACCTGATCCTCTTCTATTCCAGCGACCCCGATATTAGCCGCATACCGTTTTCTAGATCGGTAATGACGAACCACCATTGGGATGCATACTGCTCCAAGGGAATATTAAAGTGACCTTAAGTATAACGATAAATTATTTGAGTTATAATGATTAGTAATATAGACAATAAAGATTACAATGTTCACTATATGGATGATTATTTAGAATGCAAGTTTATATCGATTGATTGAACGATAGAGTCTATAATGACGGCATAGAATGTAAGGTTATAATGATTATTAATTAGGCCATAATGATTATAGTGATTATTAAAATGAAGGATTATTTAGATTGGTAGGTTCACAATGATTATTAAACTATTTTAATAAAGTGCCCTTGTGTTTAATAATAAATGCATATTTTTGTTATGATTAAGAACTAGAACCATAATGATTGCAGTGTTATTAACTTAGAGTGATTCTAGGAATGGTAGGAAGGGTTAAGATTGATTATTATATCGGGGCATTGTAGTATTGTGCTAATATTAATGAATTATCATAAGGGTTACTGTGGAATGAAGAATTGATTTATACAAAACAAAATGTTATTATGCAATTGCCTTATTGCTTTATTCTTGGTTTATTCATGTTAGTTAGGCACTGCTTTATTCATGCGTGTAACCCAATCGATGCTATTATTTTCACCATGAAATTGTGTTATTATGTATTCAATATTACAAGAATTGCGTTATACATTCAATTGAAGTAGGGGTTGTTTTATATCTACAATTAAGAGGGATTTGCTTATGTATTCATTAAGAAGGAAACTGTTTGGGCATTTAGGTAGTGGTTGCGAATTATGGGGGTAGTGAATTTTATTATATTGTCCTGAGCTATGTAAGAACGATGTGCTTGTGAATTAAAAAAAAGGGGTACTGTTAGGGTTAGGAAGATCATGGTAATAAAGTTAATGTATTGAAATGGAGTTAGTGTAATGAATTAATTATGATATAGGAGATAATTATATCACCCTTTTATATCATTATGTAGGAATGATGTTATGGTTAGAACTAGGAAATTGTTTTGGTAAATTCTTGAGGAAGAATATTGCAGTTTAATTGTTGACCATAAATGAATTTCGGAAATGATAAATTAATTGTAAGGTTAGTTTAGATAATGAGAAGGTACTTCGTTTTTAATGGTTGCAAACTGATTACGTTAAACCTGGCATTGTTGATTATGTCTTAGGGAAATGATACCGCATTATAGAGAAAATGTATTGATAGGGTTAGCTACTAGGAAAGGTCAGTTTCCAATGCGAATAATTGTGGGGAATGTTAATGGCCCAAGTGTATCGACGGTTAAATTATTGTCATATAGTAGTATTGTAAAAGGTATGTTACTAGGTTTCTTTCGCTGGCAGCTTACTATGGGTAAGATAATAGATGTTGTAGCATCATCGACATGAATATAATATGCTGGAACTCGATGGAAAGTAAAGTATTGAAATGCTAAGGTAATATTAACCTGTTCAACCTTGTGGTGATGATGTTGTAGTTTATGTATTAAGTATAGTGCATAAATGCTTGGTGATTTTTACTAACGCCAGTCATGGTAATATAAAGGTGCTATGGGTATGATTTCTTGTTGTTATATTATCATCCTAAATGCTAGTAGAAGCTTGCGCTTGTAATGTATAAAAAAAGTGTAATCAGATTTCATGACTTAATAGTGGGTATTGAGATTGGTTGGGAATTATCTTATGGTTAATGTACGCATTGATTTATGAAATCTTAATTGGAGTAAGTGGTCGGTAATTAATCACAGTGGAGTCATAGTCAATGCCTTGTCTGAATTTCAGTTTGGTCGTTGTCTAGGCCCTTCCACGTTGCGTCTTCTTGTTGTGATGGTCGTGGTTGCGTCTTGTCAGTCGTCGGGTGGCGACGTAGAGTCCAGGGTGTCTGTTTCCCTTCCTACACTCGCGCACACACCTTTAAAACACACAAAAAAAATTGCACCTATTGTCCGAGTTACTGTCGTAACAAGGAGGGTTGTTACATATGGTATCAGAGCCGGCTCAACCTGCGACTTGGGATTTGCTACGACTTTCGTTGACATGAGATGATTTATTTATACTATTGTTGATCGAGTTGATATTGTGTGGGCACAGTAATATTGGTTATAGGACACTGTGGAGGTAGACGACGGGGTGTTAAGGGAGGAGGCATGACGCCTCCAGTAGCATCCACGCCTGAGGAGTCTAACCCCCAGGGAGGTGAACATGTACTCGAACAGGAACAGATAGCAGTTGGTGATGTTATTGGGATGATGAGATCATTTCAGTGCATGTCTAAGGAACTAATCAACCGATTGGACAGAGGCAAGGCCAGGGCTCTGGCACCCGCTGAGTTTCCGCTGCACATGCCATCCATTATAGGTAGCTTTCACCGGGAACTCGAGAAGGTCAAATTCCAGGGTTCTTGGGTGCCCCGGAAGGCATGGCCACCGAGGCATGGTTGGAAAATATGGCGATATGCTTCGCACTTCACAATTATACCTCCAACCTGAAGGTCCAGATGGCGGTCCTTCAACTGAAGGGGAGCGCTCTTCTATGGTGGAAGACGCTCCCACCGCAACTAAACTTGGCTGTTGAAGACGTGTCATGGGATCTGTTCGAGGAATGGTTCCAAGAGAGGTATCTTTCAGAGGAATTCATTGAGCGTCAGCTCAATGAGTTCAATGCTTTATGACAGGGAGATCGTATTGTGCTCGAGTACGAGGCACGTTTTATGGCGCTGCTCTGGTAAGCTCTGCACCTTAACTTTGAGAAGTTTGGGGTCATCAGGTCGTGTTGGGCCGTAACGACAGCCAGCGTGCAAGGTTTAAATGTTTTGACGCCTCAGACCTTGCACGATGTCATCCAAAAGGCAGTCGTTCAGGACTAGTCTAGCTTCATAGAGAGGGTTACAGAAGCCAAACCGAAGGTTGGAGAAAGGGTTACGGGCTATGCCCTTAACTTGGGAGAGTTTGTCACTAGGGTCAACTTGTACGTCATGATCTTAGGGTCTTATGGCGTCGTGATCGGTATGGATTGGTTGGAAATGCATGAGGCGATTCTCAACTGTAAGACGAAAATGTTGAGCCTGGTGGATGACGAAGGACAGAGATGTGTGATGGTAGGAAGGAACCAAGGAGTTTCCCTGCGGTTCGTCTCTTCCTTACAGTTACAGAAGAGTATGCGCAAGGGGTGCAAACTATATGCGATCCTCACGCTAAGCGAGAAAGGAGTAGCGGAAGGCCTAGAACACCTTCCGGTGGTGAAGGCGTTTGCGGATGTATTTCTAGAGGAGTTTCCTGGAATGCCGCCGGAGAGGGAACTGGAGTTTACCATAGACTTGAAACCGAGAATTGAACTGACAGCAAGAACGCCTTATCAGTGTCGACCCTGGAGCTGGAAGAGTTGAAAATGCAACTGAAGGAGTTGTTGGACCTGGGACTGATACGTCCTAGTGTGACAATGTGGGGTGCACCAGTTATTTTCATATGAAAGAAGGACGGATCATGGAGGCTTCGCATTGACTACCGTCAACTGAACAAGGCTACGATCAAGAACTAGTATCCCTTACCAAGAATCGACGATCTATTCGATCAAATGAAGGGTGCGACGATGTTCTCCAAGATCGATTTACGATTCGAGTATCACCAGTTACGGATCAAGGAGGATGACATCCCTAAGACCGCCCTTAAGACGAGATTTGGACATTACGAGTTTATTTTTTTGCCTTTTGGACTGACAAACGCCCCAGGAGTATTCATGAGTTGATGAACGGGGTGTTCCGCGAGTACTTGGACAAGTTCGTCCAAGTATTCATTGACGATATTTTGATCTACTCTCGGATGACGGAGGAGCATAATGAGCACTTGCACTTGGTACTACAATGTTTACGAGAACACAAATTGTATGGGAAGTTGTCCAAATTCTCTTTTTATCAATCGCGGATTCACCACTTAGGGCATGTTATCTCTGGCGAAGGTATCGCCATGGATCATGCCAAGGTTGAGGCTATTATGGAATGGCCTGCGCCGACGAATGTCATGGAAGTGCGTAGTTTTATGGGATTAGTGGGATACTATCGACGGTTTGTCGAGGGTTTTTCGAAGATAGCAAATCCGATCACGGAATTGCAGAAGAAAAACAAGAAGTTTGTTGGGACTGAGAAATGCGCAGAAGCATTTCAGAGGCTTAAAGAAATGTTTACAACCACGCCAATATTAAAGGTCCCTGACATGGACGCACACTTCTTGGTATGCACTGATGCATCCAAGGAAGGCTTAGGTGGAGTCTTGATGCAGGGCGGACGAGTGATTGCTTACATTTCAAGGAATCTGAGAAGGCATGAGGAGAACGACGCGACGCACGACTGAAGTTATTAGCCATCGTTTATGCCTTGAAGGTTTGGAGACACTACCTTATTGGATGAAAATTTGAATTAAAGACTGATCATTGTGGACTACAACACATTTTTACGCAAAGCAACTTGAATGCGCGACAACGGCATTGGTTGGAATTGCTTAGCGAATACGATTTCGAGATTTCTTACA
>JASDQU010372339.1:2405-24076 GCA_032191745.1 Picea mariana
CCATTAAGGTGACACTACCTACGGCGTGCACAAAGGCATGACTTTGTCTTTTCCAACCTTACACACATTCAATTGTATTAAATTACAATTTGAAATTTTAAAATGAGAGGGCTGGCGCCTCTCCTCCTTGAATACACGCTTAGATGTGCTCTCTAGATGGCATGTCGCTGAGGTGGAGTGATTCTCTTGCATCACCTTATATATAGGAAAAAGTGTGGCCATAAATCCTCCTTCTAATTAAGACTTCTGTGTGAAAAATATTTGTGATTTGATAGTTTATTTTGGTCTTGTACATTTGCCTATTTGATTGAGTATTCCTCTTCTTGAAAAGTCGCCAGTGATCATTGACTTGCATGTACACATTAGTTATCTGCATGTTTTAACTCATTTGAAATGAAAAGAGTTTAAAAAATATATTACATGACCTTTGCTTATCATTTTAGATCTTGGATTTTTATCTCATTTGAATATAAAAAGGGTTAAAAGGACATGTGGTGATCGATTGGCTTCAGTAACTCCTCCTCCTGAGCTTGCAATTTCTCCCGATTTTGGAAGAATTCAAATGTTTTAAAGGTATCGACCTTTGGTTCCTCTGCAAGCCTACTATTTTGGGTCTCAACGATGTTTTCACTCCTAAGATTTTGTCAATGGAATTTGACCTCACCTTGGCGCACATTTGTGCTATGCGTGCAAACTTGCACTACTCCTCCTGAGCTTACGAACTTGAAACAAGTTCTCCCTGCGCATACTCTTCACGCTATGAATAGCCTTCTGATGGATGTATTTCAAAACTTCGTCCAAGTTTTGGCCTAGTGCACTCCTTGCACAGGTCTTTCTTTAGAGTGTTCAACCACTCTACTCCCCTTTCGCTCCTTGAAGGGATATAAGTTGCCTCTTGGCAACTTATGCCCAAGCACTCCTTGCTAAGTCGACAAAGTATTCAATAAATCTGTGAGTGTCTTCTCCTTGACACTTCTCTTCTCTTTGAACTCAAAATAGAGTTCCTTTGTGCACTCCTTGCACTCGCTCGATGCCCACCTGGAAGATATCTACAAAATCCTTAGCAATTTTGTCTCTTTGTTCCTTCCTCCGCATAGTCTTCCCTCCAAAGTATTCAGTAACTCTGAGGCTCCTCTTAAGTCTACAAACTATCCTGGTGTACCCACCTGACACGTTCTCCTCTAAACTCGACAGAGAGATTCAGATGCACATTCCTAGCGTTGGCTACAGAACTTCTAACGTTCTCTTGTGCACTCCTTGCATAGCCTAAGGAACCCAATTTTTTTTTAACAAACCCACAGATAGATAATTCTATCTATCCTTGCAGATGGAACCTAACATACATCTACAACATAAATAAACATACCATCAACATTCAAAATGCAAACAGATAAACACACAGGCACTCATATGCAGTAAAAACTACTTTTGTATTAATCTGAATCTATGTACAATGATTTCAAAGACTGGACTACAATAGAGTCTCAATTCTCTTCTCTCGAGTTCTCTACTCACTCTTCTCTACATGCTAGTTCCTATCTTCCTATTCTTCCTCTCTCTAATTCCTTCTTATGAATCTAGATATAAAGATATTTTTACAAAAGAGGGGCTCCTCAAGCCTTTCCCTCCATCTACCTACTCTCATTAATATTACAATGAATTACAATCAATGGTTGTCTAGTCCGGATTGGATCTAGATCTCATCAACCTGTCAACCATTAAGGTGACACTACCAACGACCTGCGCAAAGGCACGACTTTGGCTATTCCAACCTTACACACATTCAATTGTATTAAATTACAATTTGAAATTTTAAAATGAGAGGGATGGGGCCTCTCCTCCTTGAATGCATGCTTAGATGTGCTCTCTAGATGGCACGTCGCTGAGGTGGAGTGATGCTCCTACATCATCTTATCTATAGGAAAAAGTGCGGCCATACATCCTCCTAATTAAGACTTCTATGTGCAAAATATTTGTGATTTGATAGTGTATTTTGGTCTTGTACATCTTCCTATTTGATTGAGTATTCCTCTTCTTGAAAAGTCTCCAGTGATCATTGACTTGCATGTACACCTTAGGTATGTGCATGTTTTAACTCATTTGAAATGAAAAGAGTTTAAAAAATATATTACATGACCTTTGTTTATCATTTTAGATCTTGCATTTTTATCTCATTTGAATCTAAAAAGGGTTAAAAGGAATTGCATATCATTCTTTAAACATATTAGGTATTCACACTCTTAGTTCATTTGAATCATGAAAGGGTTAAAAGGTATTGCTTGTTGATTGGTTGTGTAGGTTGGTGGTGAATCAATAGAGCCACAGTGAAATTGAGCACAAGCCATTGAATACATTGGACAAACATTTAGAATTGAGTATGTACCTTCTTCCTTCTATTATTTACTTTTGAAAATAGATGTTAATCTTAGGAGAAATTAAAGTATTTTCTATCCCTCTATTTGTCACTAGATTACGCCCATTTAGTGGGGGTTTTGACTTCTTATCCATAGGTGGATTACCTTATAATAGGATTGGCAACTCCAATGGGGAAAGAACTTAGAGGTCTTTCCTTAGTTTTTTCGGGTGATTTCTTGCTCTCTTTTCATCTTAGAAATATTTTATAGACTCCATGTTGTGTGCAATTAAATCATGAGTGTCTGCATGTCTGTTTGATCAAGTTCTGGGTAGCTATTTTCCTGAAATTCCATATTTCTCCCTATGCTTATGACTGTTCCTAGGGATACATGCAGGTGGTCGTGATTTCTCTTAGGGATACATGCAGCTGGTTGTGATGTCTTTTAGGTGTCACATATGTTAAAATTAAAATGATAAATAATGATATGCCATTCAATATATCATTACAAAACATTCTATTAAGTTGATTGTTCATATATTATTATTATAATAATAATAATAAAAGGGAGGATTATTTGTAATATATAAGTATTTTTTGTTTATTAATTTTTATTTTAATAATTTATTGTATAATTTGAATAGGGTTAATAATTAGTAATATGTATTTTTTTAATTAAAGGTGATTTAAATCCATGAAAGTAGAGTATTTAAACCTACATAAATTAAATAGTGAAATTGATGAGTGGATGAAATTTGTTATTTAATAAACAAGGGTTGCATGGTAACGCAGTCCCTGCTGAGTTAGTTGGGAAATACATGTTGAACAATGAAACTTAATATAACTAAATGCACAAGTAATGAATATTTTTTGTCTAAAGATAATAATTGAGGGTTGTTTGTTATTCAAAATGTATATTGAACTGTAAGTTGAATGGAACTATAATATTCATAAATATAATATAAATATAATATAAATATAATCAATATAGTATAAATATAATATAAATATAATAATACATAATATATTAGATAATCAATATAATATAAATATAATAATGCATAATAATAAATACATAGTACAACTTTTTATATTTAGATGTGATGATTGGTGAAATTCATTGATTATGTAATTAATTCTACATATTGAAAGACGTGAAGGGAGCAATAACACTTCAATTCTATCAACCAATTAGAAATGATAAACACAAATATTTTTATTATGTCCAAAAATATATATTTGTTTTCCTATGTAAAACATTACATTGCATACACAAATTTATGGTAAAAGGCAAATTAATGTCACAACAATGTCACATCAAAAGCAAACTCATTGCTATAGTCCCATGAGAGGGACTAATAAGATCTTAAATGTGAATTAACCTTTTACTAAATAATCACATTGAATTAGATTATTATTATAATTTAAACACGATTGAAAAAAAAAGGGCACAATCAATATGATTGAAATAAAAAAGTTATAGTTAAGCTAGATATCAAATTGATATATGAGATCCTTTGTTTGTGGGACAAGGGAACTTCCTAACAATTTGACTTGACTACTAAATTTTTTAAAAAGTATACATACCCTAACTTTACATAGCCTACTTTGCTATTTAAAAACAAATTGAGGTTTTACATCACACCCAGTAAAATTATTATTACATTTAAAAATAAATTGAGGTTATATGCCACAACTAGTAAAGGTCAATTATATCGAGACAAATGTATTAGGACACAATATCTTGGCCATTTAAAATTTCTAGTTTTCAAGTGACAAATAAAGACGAATCGTTTGGCACTTGGTATGAGTTTCTTCCATGGGGATTGACTTGATCACTCGGGATCATCCAATGAAACGTCTTGTCACAAAATAAATCTACACCACCATTTGTACATTTGTAAGTGTGGAAAACACATAGAACGTATATGGGATTAATTAACTCGAGGGTTCATAATCACTCTAGAAAAACAGATCTAGAAGGACCAAATAATTTGGTAAGGAATAATAGAAAATCTATCAATCTTAATCAAATTTGTCAATAACAAAAATGAAAATATGATAGTTTTCCTTATTTTATTGTTGATGTCACCTTGGATGCGATAGCAAGAGCATTGAAGTTAGAGAGAACAATTTTATGGGAAATTAGCCCAGGATTAGGAGTAGGTCGGGTGTGGATTTCGAACGCCTTGTAATAAAATATACATAAAGAAATCAAGGGGAGTAAGTGAGGAGCACACAACAAGCATGCGTTAGTTTGGAAAACGAGGAGGCTTGTTCATTCTGCAAGCCATGAATGGGGAATACATTCGGGTTTTCCCACTCCCAACCTCACAAATCCTCATCTAATCATCGACTGAGTGACAATGGGGGTTTATTAAAGAGTTGTGTAAAAGATGGTTTTTCATTTTTGAAAGGATGTGGAATATAGAGAAAAAAAATGCATACTAGTTGGCTTGGCAGTCGGATTGCAATGCTTGTTAGAGAAGAACAACCACCTGGGTCTTGGAAGAGAAATCTATGCAAGCCTTTGAATCAACTTAAGTTAGTTAACCATCAAGGAATTTGTCTCTATATTGTTTGGGTTCATGTAATTTGAGGAGGTCTTTAGTATACTAAATTTGGAAGCAATCAAACTCCTCTTCTGTACTCGGCTACGCTTTTTTTTAGTTGTTTGCACAACATATTTGTTCAAGCATCCAAAAATATTTATTTACCAATCCATAGGAGTGTTTAAAGAGCATTGGATGATGTGGTTTTTCTAATGTCAATAAGATATCCATATATTCAAGGTTACCTAGAATACTAGTGCTTTTAGAATGTCCAAAGATAATGGTAAATCTTTGTCTTACGTATAGAAAATTGTCAATTTGTTAGTTTTGAATTTCTTAAATATTTATTTTTTAAATATAAAAAACATTACTATTCATTCATACCAGTTGGTGTTATGTCAACGTTCAACCTCACATGCTTGCCATCTGGTTCTTCCAAGAAACTCATACACCTAGGTGTTACTTCTTTCATGATTAGGAACCTCTTGCATTAGGGTATTCTATTAGGATAATGCAAAGGTAGAATTAGATTCATCATATTTGAAATTTTAATTTATGTGGAGAGATGAAGATGATCATAGAAGTCAAAAGTCGCAAACATATAGAATTCACAAAGTGCACCCGGTGTTAAACTAGGCTAGTTACTCGATCTACATTTGCTTGAAAAATTATATATGGAAAATCAACATCTAAATCTACATTATCGGTTAATGTGCCAATTTTGTCCCTTTGAAATTTTGTTATGATAGCAATGTTAGGCATTCCTAAGATTATAACTAATGCACGACTCTTCAAAATTTTAAATTTCTTTAGCAGCGGATACCTTTAAAAAAAGTTTGTAATAAGGTCTACAAGTACCTATCCAAATTTGATGACCAGCTGTAGTCTCAAGACTTTGGGATGTAACCACTTGAATTTGAAACATAGTTGGAGAGGTGAGTATAATATTATGTTAATCAATATAAATATTTAGGTCATGTGTAGGTGCAAACCTAAATTTCAATCTATTCATCTTGAGAGATTTGAAGAGCAATTATTCTACCACAATAGGAAATATGTGTGAATGATTTTGAAAAAATAATTGCTTGAATTTGACTAAAATAGAAATGTAGCTAAAGGATTCACATAATTTTGTTCTAGTACAACTACACACAATTCTCTCTTTGATGCTTGAGATTTGGTATTGAAACTATGGGATAAGAGTTAACACTAACACATATGTATGGAATATTCACAACCACAAATTAAGTGAGATCAATCACCTTCCAGATATAGGTGAGGTGTTGAAATGTGCCAACTAATTTCCCATGATTTTTGGGATATGGGCGGATTTATTGACTCCTAGAATTCTGTAGTTAGTTGAACCAAATCAACTAAAAATAGAATATGGATAGGTGTAACTATTTGATCAGTTTGTGTAACTGTTTGAATAGTTTGTGATCAGTTTGTGTAACTGTGTGATAGATGCTATATATCTATGCATGCCCGTAGAGGCAAAGGCACAGTGTGGGATGAGTGTGAAGTTTCAAGCCTATTTTTGGTTGTTGTAGTTCTCCCTTGATCAATAAGAATGTTGATTATCATTGCCCCATGGATGTTACCCTTTAAAGGGTTTTACCATGTAAATTATTGTGTTCATTGTGTGATTGATTGATTGTTGGTTTTATTTATTTTCCATTGAATCTTGTTGTGTTTATGCATTCAATGCCTAACAAGTGGTATCATATCAGGAGAGGCGAGTTGATCTAAGCGTATCTCAGTGAGTTTAAGTGTCCCATTGGGCTAGATCTGGTGTGGTGAAGAAAGAAAGAGAAACCAATTTTGTGTTGTCAAGGTGAGTTTCTACTGAAACCTGCGCATGGAGATCCGTCTGTCGTGTGTTGGAAGACAGATTCATTACAAAGTGGCAATATTTTTTCCTATCACGATACATGTGGAAAGTAATTTATCTAGGCCTTGCAACAGGCGTGATACCCGTGAATTTTTTTTATACTAAATATGAGAGTTCAAAGTTTGAGGTGGAAAAATTCAACGGCAAGAATAACTTTGAGCTATGGAAGCTCAAGATGTGGGATCTGCTTGTGCAACAAAGATTTCAAAAGGCATTGGCGGATAAGACAAATAAACTGACAAGCATGATAGATGAGGACTGGGAAGATCTAGATGCAAGAGCCCTCAATACCATTTGTTTGTGTTTGGCAGATGAGGTTTTGTTTAACATCAATGGAGAGGAGGAAATTGTAAGAGCGGTGATGGTTGAGTGACAGTGAAAGAAAAAAAAATGTATTTACCTTGGAGTTGTAAAAATTATTGATTGCATGTAAATGGGCATACGTCTATAAGACCTATATAGGTTTGCGTACCCCTGGTTTATTGGGTCACCTATGAAAAGTATAGACATAGATTATAGGTAGATTGAAGATGTGGGGGGAATGGATGTTGGGTTAACCTTGATTTGGTGAAAGAGTTAATGAGTTAAATCTGTTTTTTAGGTGAAAGCACATGGTTTTTCGTGTCCATGTTTTTTTGGGTAGCCCTTGGTATTGTGTCCATGGATTGCATGTAATGAATCCTATAAAAGGCTTGGTGAACTCTATTGTAAATGGGCCTAGAGGTAAGCGGTGAAGGATTACTTGGCTGACTTGACTGGATTGAGTAGAGGGAATGTCCAATTAAGGTGGAGCACTGAGACACCATTGTAAAGTCCTTGGAGGTGAGCAACAAAGGTTCACTTGGGTCGGCTTGGCTATATTTGGTCAAGGTTTTTCGAATGCAATATTCGAGGTGGAGCAATGTGTCCAAGTTATAAAGGTGAGTCTGTATAAAGGATGATGTGTTTATGGATTTGTATTGAAATGAACATTGGCAAGTCAATCAAGTGTTTGAGAATATATGATGAAGTTAAGTTCATATCCGTGGAACTTAGAAATTATTGCAAGAAATCTAGGATCGAAAGGGAATGTTCAATAATCCCAAATTGAAAAAATAGTCATGGGTAGAAGTGGTTATGCTATTTGGNAAATGTGAAATTATTTGGTTGTGATGCTTATGTTTTTATCAACATTCTAAGTAGTATCCAGATCAAACTTGTAGATCTTTGATATGGTGATGATGTTAAGGGATGCAGATTGTGGGATCCTACTGCCCACAAAATAATCACGGAAAAAGATGCAGTGTTTGATGAATCTTCTTTTATAAAATCAACAGTAGTAAAATATGAAAGGTTCAAAGCATGAATGGTAACAGAAGGGTATTTGGAAGGTATTGATTTCCATGAAGGTTTATCACTAGTTGTTAAAAGTTTGTTTCTATTCATGTTGTGTCAACACTAGTTGTGTTACTTGATTTGAAGTTAGTACAACTAGATGTTAAAACTATTTTACATGGAGTATTTGGATAAGGAGATGTATATGGAACAACCAGAAAGGTTAGTTCAGGATTGCAACAAAAGATTTATTTGCAAACTCGGGAATCATTGTATGGCCTAAGGTAACCAGGAAATAGTACAAGATGTTTGATTCCTTTATGGTGAACCACATTTTACAAGAGCTGAGTATAACCATTGTGTTTATGCTATATTTATTATCTTAGCATTAAATGTTATGCATGTTGCAAGCACAAGCATGTTTGAGATCAACATGTTGGCTCAATTGGTTAGGACGTTTGATATGAAGGATCTAGGAGCAACAAAAAAAATATCAGACATGGAAATACATAGAGACGAAAAAAATGGTAAGCTTGGTTATCACAACAAAAGTATGTGGTGAAGATACTCAAGAAATTCAGTATGAGTAATGTGAAACCGGTAAAATCCCTTTGGTTTCCCATTGTAATTTTTCTTTATTTTTATGTCCTAACTAATTAAGAAGAAAAGGGTTATATGTCTCGCGTATTGTATGTTAGTAGGAAATTTGTGTAACTATGTGATCGATGCTATATATCTATGCATGCCCATAGAGGCAAAGGCGTAGTGTGGGATGAGTGTGAGCTTTGCAAGCCTATGTTTGGTTGTTGTAATTCTCCCTTGATTAATAAGAATATTGATTATCATTTCCCCATGGATATTTCCCTTTAAAGGGTTTTACCACATAAATTGTTTTGTTCATTGTGTGATTGATTGTTGTTGGTTTTATTTATTTTCCATTGAATCTTGTTGTGTTTATGCTTACGCTACCCAACAAGTAGTATCAGAGTAGGTGAGTTGAGCCGATACGAGCGGATCTGCATGAGTTTAAGAGGTCCATTGGGCGAGATATGGCATGGTGAAGAAAGAAAGAGCAACCGATTTTGCGTTGTGAAGGTGAGTTTCTACTTAAACTTGTGCATGGAGATCCATGTGCTGCATGCTGGAAGATAGATTCATTGCAAAGGGGCGATATTTTTGTCTATCATGATACACGTGGAAATTCGTTTACGCAGGCCTTGTAGTAGGCACGATACCCGTAGAAAGTTGTCATACTAAATATGAGAGTTCAAAGTTTGAGGTGGAAAAATTCAATGACAATAATAACTTTGAGCTATGGAAGCTCAAGATGCAGGATCTACTTGTGCAACAAGGATTTCAAAATTCGTTGGCAGGAAATACAAAGAAACTAACAAGCATGATAGACAAGGATTGAGAAGATCTAGATTCAAGAGCCCTTGGTACAATTCATTTTTGTTTGGAAGATGAAGTTTTGTTTAACATCGTTGAGTCATCGTGAAAGAAAAAAATGTATTTATGTTGGAGTTGTAGAAATGATTGATTGCATGTAAATGGGCGTACGTTTGTAAGACCTGGATATGCATGTGCACCCCAGGTTTATTGGGTCACCTATGAAAAGTATAGACATAGATTATAGGTAGATTGAAGATGTGGGGGGGCATGTATGTTGGGTTAACCTTGACTAGGTGAAAAAGTTAATGAGTTAAATCAATTGTTTAGGTCAAATCACATGGTTTTTCGGGTCCATGTTTTTTTGGGTAGCCTCTGGTATTGTGTCCATGGATTTCATGTAATGAAGCCTATAAAAGGCTTGGTGAACTCTAATGTAAATGGGCCTAGAGGTAAGTGGTGAAGGCTTACATCGTCAGATTGACTAGATTGGGTCAAGGGAATGCTCATGTTAATGTGGAGCACTGAGACTCCATTGTAAATTCCTTGAAGGGGTTTACTTGGGTCGGCTTGGCTGGATTTGGTCAAGGTTTTTCGAATGCAATATTCAAGGTGGAGCAATGTGTCCAAGTTAGAAAGGTGATTCTGTATAAAGGTTGATGTTTTTAGAGATTTGTAGTGAAATGAACATTGACAAGTCAATCAAGTGTTTGAGAATATATGATGAAGGTTAGTTCATATGCATGGAACTTGGAAATTATTGCAATGAAGATGGGATCTAAAGGGCATGTTCAATAACGCCAAGTTACAACAATAATTGTGGGAATAAGTGGTGGTGCTATCTGGTAACTCGATCACCATCGTTTGCAAAAGAGTAGAATATTCTGGAAGAGGTATGAACAAGTTATCTAGTGATTACTCAGATGTGAAATTATTTCGTTGTGATGCTTATGTTTTTATAAAAATTCTAAGTAGGACCCGAATCAAACAAGTATATCTTTGATATGGTGATGATGTTAAGGGATGCAGATTGTGGGATCCTACTTCCCACAAAATCATCATGGACAGAGATGTAATCTTTGATGAATATGCTTTTATAAAATCAAACATAGTAAAAGATGAAAGATTCAAAGCATGAGTACTGGTAGCAGAAGGGTATTTGGAAGGTATTGATTTCCATGAAAGTTTCTCACCAGTTGTTAAAAGCTTGTTTCTATTCATGTTGTGTTAACACTAGTTGTGTTACTTGATTTTGAGTTAGTACAACTAGATGTTAAAATTGTTTTGCATGGAGTTTTTGGATAAGGATGTGTATATGGAATAACCACAAAGTTTAGTTAGAGATCACAACAGAATATTTGTTTGAAAGCTTAGGAATCATTGTACGACCTATGGTAACCAGGCAATGGTACAAGATGTTTGATTCGTTCATGGTGAGACAAATTTTACAAGAAGCAATTATAACCATTGTGTTTATGTATATTTATTATCTTGGTGTTAAATGTTATGCTTGTTGAAAACACAAGCATGTTTGAGTTCAACCGGTTGGATCGGTTGGTTAGGACGTTTGATATGAAGGATCTAGGGGCAAAAAAACAAATATTGTGCATGGAAATACACAAAGACAGGGAAAATGGTAAGCTTTCTTATCACAACAGAAGTATGTGGTGAAGATACTCAAAAAATTTGGTATGAATAATGTGAAACCGACAAAATCCCTTTGGCTTTCCATTGTAAGTTTTCTTCAGTTTTATTTCCTAACTAATGAAGAAGAGAAGGGTTATATGTTTCATGTATCGTATGTTAGTAGGAAGTTTGATGTATGCGATGAAATGGTCAATATTTCACATGTAGTTGGTGTTGTCAGTAGACACATGGGAAAACCAGGTGAAGAGCATGGAAATGGGTGTTGATGATTGCGATGGGAATGTTTAAGTATTTCACATGCAGTTGGAGTTGTCAGTGGGCACATGGAAAAACTAGGTGAACAACATGGAATTGGGTGCTCCAGTATCTTAGAAGCATAGAATCACAAGTATCACCTACAATGGTTGCGTGATTTAGTCTGTGGTTATGTTGATTCAAAGGACTTAGAAAAAAAAGATACCTACCTTAGGCTATGTATCGTATGAATGCAAGGATCTATTAGGTAAGTTTGGACAAGTACGGGATAAGGTGTTCTGTGATGGTCAAAGCATTGTGCATTTATAACATTCCAACGTATCAAAATTGGATAATGCATCATTTTGTAAGACATGTTACTGATGGAGGAAGAATGGTCCATACAGGATAAAATTGTGCAAACATGTTCATGTAACCAACACTGTTAGAGAAGCTACGGAGATGTGATGGTGTTTGGCTTCTCTTGGTTTGCAGGAAAAGTGATGAATAAATCTAGGCATGATATATCAGGTAAAATGTTTTCAAGGTGGAGATTGTTGAAATGTGCCAACTAATTTCCCATGATTTTTGGGATATGGATGGATTTCTTGACTCCTATAATTCTTCAGTTAGTTGAACCAAATCATCTAAAAATAGAATATGGATAGGTGTAATTGTTTGATCAATTTGTGTAACTATGTGATCGATTATATATATCTATGCATGTCTGTAGAGGTAAAGGCGCAGTGTGGGATGAGTATAAGGTTTGTAAGCCTGTGTTTGGCTGTTGTAATTCTCCCTTGATCAATAAGAATATCGATTATCATTTCCCTGTGGATGCTTCCCTTTAAATGGTTTTACCACATAAATTGTTGTGTTCATTGTGTGATTGATTGTTGTTGGTTTTATTTATTTTCCATTGAATCTTGTTGTGTGTATGCTTCCACTTCCCAACATGAAGGTGGCATATCTGCAAAGCCCAACATTCACCATGAAGATCAAGGGATCCTTCACCCAACTTGAATGGTTGTTGAAGAAGCCAAGATTGACGAGGGATCCATTACCCAACTTCAATGGTTGTTGACGAAGACAAGGATCCATCACCTATATTCAATGGCTATTGAAGAATTCGACGATGAGTCCCTTTCATGAGCAGCTACATTGAAGATATGAAAATATCAATGACACTTTCATGTGTAATCCACCCATATGTATGCACTTATGACACATTGGTGAAAAGTCGGTGAGATGCATGTAGGTTTCCACAGGAGCATGCATCAATTGCAACATCTTTAGACTACCTTGCAAAGAGCAGGGTTGACAGCTTCAAGGAGGTATTGTATGCAGAGCCCCTATAATGAAGAGCCCACCTAAAAAGTGATGAATCACAAGATTTAAGGATTTTTTTTTTATAAATTTATTTTTAACCCTGAAAAATAGATTTTTAAAAATTGCACACACCAGGGCATTAATGTCCTATCACGATGATTTTAGCCAATGAAAAAATCATTATATCTTTCCTGAAAAACAAAAATGCATTTGTTTTTCAGGAAAAATTCAAAAAATGCAATATTGGAAAAGATAGGATATAATTTACATATTTAATAGGTTTATAATCGTAAATGCACCAAAACACACTTATTAATATACCAAAACATACCAGGTATTAGGCAATAAAAGGGTGTTGATCGTGAGGCGAAAGCTAGAGTCCCTCGTCGGAGGCAGGGACTAATAAATATAGAGATGTCTATTATTTCCATAATAAAAGTGCACCAATACCACCATTGAAGAAATCTTATTGCATCACAAACACATCGTTAAACAACATGTGTAAGTTGTGGTTTTGGATCAAGTTTAAAATGTTAAAATAAACATAGATCTCCCAACATAGTTCTTTTACTTTATAATTTTCAATCAAATTCCAACATCAACCCTCTAACACCACTATGAAAATTCCTCCAAATCAAATACCCTAATTGTTCACAAAATTCCCAATCAGTCAAATACCCTAATTGATAAAAATAAATCAACAACATAAACACATTTTGTTGACTTGTAACGTTAACAACTAGGTTAGTGTAAATGATTCTATTGGTGTCTGTGTACAATTTTTCTCTACCATTACATATTCAAAAGAACTAGGCCACCCATGTGAACAAAATATCAAATATAACATCATATGGATCTATAAGATAAACTAAATGAAAATCAATCAAAATCTTTCAAAGTTGAGAAAGTTACATTTGGGGTCTTTTTAATTCATATGTGTGGGAGATTATAAAGTAGCTCTGAAAATGGTCCACCATGGGATTTCATGGAGTACCTCTTTGATGTTAGACTAAGGTGTAATTATGTTTAAGGAATTTCTTTAATTCTTAAGAAGGGTTTTAAGGAATTTCTTTAATTCTTAAGAAGGGTTTTCACATTAAAATTGTTATGCATATAATATTTAAATAGATGATTTCAATTTTTACTTTACGACAATTATGGTTAGTTCATATTCAGTAGCAGTTTGAGTTTCAAACAAAATAGCAAAACAATACTTAGGCATAACAATTCTCTATATTGTTGGTCCATTTCAACTGTCTCTTGACTATGCCACATTTAGGTTTACATGGGTTTTAATTTGAATTTAAATTTAGGATCAAAGTTAAAATCATTTTTCCATACGTCTCAAAGATAGCTTCACCAAAACTCCAAGGAAGAATCAATATAATGCTCTAAACTTGGGATATTCACATTATATATGGTTAATTATGGGATTTTAATGAATAAAATATCTCACGGATGGTGTTTATTTAGGTTTGGCTATGACAATATTATGTTATTGGTTTGAATTAATTATTCTATTGTATGATATATATTTTTTTATTATAAAAAATAGAGGTTCGAATTCACATCTTAGTCTAGCTAATCTATTCCAATGAACATGTGACATGTGGGATAAGTATGTCGTGTTGATTAGAATGAGTATGTTGGTGTGATTGCCATCTAATAAGCATGAAAAACATTGAAAATTTTGTAGGTCCATAAAATTCAAGTATGATACTACCATAGGCGATCGAGAACATCATCGATAATTTTCACAATGAACTCTTACTTCAAACATAAAAATAGCACAATCTCCTTCACTCATTTTAGATGTTCATCCCTCATTTCCATTTGACAATCCCTTCAAATCATTGAAAAGATGCTAGTTTCATAATGTATTCTTTGAATTGTAATTAATTGTAATTTAATCATAAATTATGAAAAGTTTACCCTAACTAATTCTCATTACATTTTTACCTTTATTTAATTGTAATTTAATCATAAATTATGAAAAGTTTAACCGAACTAATTCTCATTACATTTTTACCTTTATTTAACCTCTGAAAACAACACACCTATGGGTTTTCATCTTATTTCAACAAAAATAAATTAAATAGTTTTTATTAAAAGACATATATTATAATATAATGATAAAAATATGTATTATATACATAGAAATTTATTTATGTAAAATACAATTGGGTGAAGTTGTATCTTGGCCTCATGCATGTTGTTTGTTGAAGGCACAAGACTATAAGGTACGTAGCCATAGCTATGATCCAATGAGATATTCACTTTTAAGAAGATAATATGGAGGGATGAGTAACTCATAAAATCACTTTTGATTCATTAACTACAATAAGATTTTCCTTCAGTTCTAAGAAATATATTTATAAAGGCTCTTCAAGGTTGTCGACATGTGTTAGTATTCCCTATTTTTCTAGTCGATAAGATTATTGACATAAATTAAATGATAAATAGTGAGGAGCTACTACTAATTAGGGAAGTAATATGAACATCACAACAAAGTAATAAATGATGTACAACATTTATTACTCTATTCTAGAGTGCATATTGTTTACTCTACTAATTAGTATGAGAAACTCTCTGAGTACTTCCTCACATTTTGTGGATGGTAAACGGGGTAAATCATTGACCTTGATTATCGGGTACCACCCTATGAGAATCAAGAGAGTCAAATATGCGACCAACAACAAAAATAAAAACTCATGTACGACTGTAGATCAATTGAGCTAACCCTCAAGACTAATTATACACTAACATGTTAACTACACAAACATTATTAACATGTTCTTGTTATTAAATCTTATACTAGGTACCAAAGTGTAAATAACGATTTTTATATAGAGAGATATAGAAATATATTTAAAGTGATCCAGGTGGATATCGATGGCCACCCACCTCTTCTAACTGGCTCACATACAACTTTCATCTTGGCGGTTTTTTTTTTCTATCTTTTCAGGTCCTAAAATTTCATGCTCATTTTGAGGCCCTCTACAACATTTTTTGGGCCTGCCACAATCACATTGTAAATGGATATAGAGTGTGTTGGCATAATGTTTATTCCTCGGATAGAGCTTTCCAATGGGCTATCATGTGCCTAAAACGGAGATCGTATGCAAAAGTTACGACCCCAAGAAGTTGATGTCCCAACTTACCCCATCGGGGCCCATATGACTTTTGGCACTTCATCTCCTAGGGTTAGGTTTTTGGATGTCTAGGGTTTTCTGTTTACTTCTTGATTCTAAAAAGGCTAGAGGCCTCATTGTAATGTGCTTATACGATTGTGCATAGCCACCACATCTCTTCTCAGAGATTAACTACCACCATTCGAGCAAGATTGTTTTCATTCTGCATTTTACAGTTTCAACAGATTTATTTATTGAATAGAAGTTAAGCTTCATTGTATCTATGTTATTGTTCTCTCTCTATATATATATATGTGTTAATGTTATAGATCTTTGTTTCATTTCATTTCTCTCATAAATACGAACCAATGGTATCAGAGCGGTATACTCTTCATTTGTTTCTTTGTGCATGTCCCCAATGACGTCAAGGTATAAGTAGTTGGGACTCAAACCAGTTGAGCCTTTGCAAGATCGGCCTCACCGAACCTGACGACTTCCCATGGGGGAATAAAAGAGAGATGATGGGGCAGGATATCCCTTTAAATTGTTTCTTGAGGAATCCTTCTCGTGACAAAGAAACGGGATGATGGATAATTTTGCACAAATCCTTCAAACATTGTAAATAGGTGACACATCTTTCTCAAGCGGAGACGTCGCCCCCTTCAAGGTACAAATCAATTTTGATATTCCTATATTTGAAGGTAAAATAGATGTGGATGATGTATACAAATGGTTAAATCTTCTGGAAGGGTATTTTTCTATCCATAACTTTTCTGATAGAGAAAATATTATATTTGTACGCCTTAAGGCCATCCCCCATGTCAAAGATTGGTGGGAGACTTTTTGTGAGAAAAAGGAAACAGATGGATCTACATTATTTGTAGTCGCACCCACTTGGGGTTCTTTTAGGGATGTTATGAAGGAACAAGACTACCCTGTTGGAATTTATGAAAACTTATATACAAAATGGACCACATTGCGACAGGAAAGGGACTAGACAATGCTAGACTTCACCAATGTTTTCCAACCTTGATCACCAATCTTGGTATGAAATACTCTGAGTGACATCTGGTGCTCAAGTATCGGGACATTATGCATAGATACATCTAGACAAAAATAGATTTTCTAGACATCTCGTCCTTGGGTGCGACCTATAGATATGTTGTCAAAATTGAGCAGAAGCTTAAGCAAAAAACATGGAAGTTTGGGTATGCAAAACCCTCACAGTAGAAGTAGGGAAAGGGTGGCCCCAACCTGTAGAAAAAAGGGTAGAGAAAGGATGGAAAACCTTAGGACAACAAGTCCAAAACAAAAAACAAAGAATTATAATGAGAATTCAAAGAAAGACATTCGGAAATGGTGCGAGTTCCATAAGAGCCCCTGACATAACATCGTTGAATTCCACTCAAAGTAGTCATTGGTGGTTGAGGTGAAAGCCTCTGAATCAGATGCAGACTCCAACTCTAAGTAAGAACTAGAAAAAGGGAGACATATCATTGATGCAGAACCCAGTGCCACCATTGCTACCAACACCAAGGTCCATCCCAACGATCCTGATGAACTAGAGGAAGTTGAGTGCCTATTTCATTCACAGATGTGGGTGAAGGGTACTCCACTACACTTCATTGTTGATAGTGGAAGCCAAAAGAGCCTCATATTAGCAGAGGTCGTCAAATGGTTGGACCTGTCGACAACACCACATCCATATCCATACACCATCGGATGGCTCTGCCAAGGGAGCGATCCCTGCGTCAGCCAACAATGTCGCCTGGCCTACGACATCAAGCCCTTAAAATATGAGGTATTGTGTGATATTTCCCCCCTTGAATTTTGTGATGTTCTTTTGGGCCAACCTTATTTATGGAAACATCATGTTATATATGAGTCTAGGCCTCGTAGTGTTATTATTATTTTGGATAGGAAATTATATAGGATACCTAAGGTAGTCCCATATACTACCATTTCCTTGATCTCTGCTAAGAAGTGCATGAAGGTCATCTCTCAGACCGAGAAGTTTGTCTTCTTCATGATTCATACTAAAAGTGAGTGGAATGTTGCAGCCACATCCATGGCCTCCGCGACAGGTCTCTCCACATAGTAGAAGAAAGTGGATAAGATCATGGAAGAATACAAAGACATCTTCTCCTCATCCATTGGGGTACCTATGCACTATCAAGTCAAGCACTCAATTGATCTGACCCCTAGTACACCGCTACCTAATGGGCTAGTCTATCGTCGCTCACTATTAGAAAATGAGGAAATCAAGCACCATATCCAAGAACTGCTTGAAAAGAGGCACATCTGTTGAAGCTCATCACCTTGTGGAATCCCAATCATGCTTGTGCAAAAGAAAGATGGGACATGATGACTCTGCATTAATTACCAGGCCCTAAATCAAATCACAGTCAAGAACCGATACCCAGTGCCATGAATTGATGATCTCCTTGACCAGCTCAAGGGGGCCAATTTAGTAATATTGATCTAAATTCCATCTACCACTAGGTCCCAATAGAGTATATCGATGTATGGAAGACTTCCTTCAAGTTCAAAGAAGGTCTTTTTGAATGGTTGGTCATGCATGCCCTTTGGATTGACAAATTCTCCAACAATTTTCATGAGGATGATGGATGATATCTTGCATCCTTTCACCAATTCTTTTGTAGTGGTGTATTTGGATGACATCCTCATCTTCAACAAGAATTGGGTAGAACACTTGCAACATATTCAACAGGTTCTGCACACTCTATGACAACACAAGCTATATGCAAATTTTGATAAATGTGCCTTCAACATGAATAGGGTCCAGTACCTAGGCTACATTGTTGATGAGCATGGGGTACATGTCTATCTAGCCAAGATCCAGGTCATCCATGACTGATCGGCCTCAACCACACTCACTGAGATTCAAAGCTTATTAGGCCTTGCCAATTTCTATCGCAAGATCATGTTGGGATTCTCCCACATTCCATGGGCCCTTAGCCAAGTGACTAGGGGTGGTGGAAAGGTAAAAACATTTTGGGGCCAGTTGCAACAACAAGCATTATATGATTTGAAGTAGCGTTTGTTCTCATCCCTGGTGCTCTCATTACTTGACCTACACCAACCTTTTTAGATTGAGATAGATGCTTCAGACTATGTTGTGGGCACAGTTGTCACTCAACATGGACATCTTCTGGCCTATCATAGTGAGACGTTATCAGATATCATTTGTAAGTATCCCACTTACAAAAAATAAGTGTACTCCATTTTACAAGTCTTCAACCAGTGGAGGCATTACATTCTCAGGAAGGAGACAATCATCCACATTGATCATAAGCCTATGCATTTCATGCAGACACAAAGAAAATTAAAGAATGATCGCCATCATAAGTGGTCCACATACTTGCAGCAGTTCAATCTCAACATCAAGTATAACATAGGGAGCACCAATTGCGTTGTTGTCTACCTCAGTCGACCTCCAGTTGCATCATTCACCATGGTACCATGCTCCTATGGACATAAGACCTGTGGATGGCCCCAACTCTATGAGAAAGATCCTGACTTCACTACTACCTACCATATGTTGGGAACAAACACAATTGCCACGCATTTTCATTTGTAGGATGACTTGTTGTGCCATCTAGGAAATATCCACATTCTATCAAGTGAGAGAGAGAAAATAATTTTGGAATCTCACTACAGTTGGGTGGCAGGACACTTTGGCGTAGAAAATATAGTGGCAGTGTTGTAGAAACATTTCTATTGGCTGAAACTCCGACATGATGTGAACAAGTGTATCAAGTCTTGAACACCCTGCACCATTAAGAAACAAGGCATGTACAAACCTCTACCTACTCTCGTCAGGACCTAGGAATCCATATTGATGGACTACATGTTGGGCCTTTCTTCAACCAAGCAGGGAAATGACTGTGTTTTCGTGGTTGTTGATCAATTTTCCAAGATGACGATTTTGGTCGGGTTGGAAATTTAGTTGTCATTGATGTCAACCTTGATAAATAGGTGAAGTATCATTGATTGATTGGTTTGAGAAGCATTTTCAATATTGGACATATTGTTATGAAGGTGATTTGAATGTCAAGCATTGTCAATATTGGACATAACATTATGAAGGTGACTTGAATGTCAAGCATTGTAAATATTGGACATAATGTTATGAAGGTGACTTGAATATTAGTAGAAAGATAATATTGACTAATATATTGTATAAGCACGATACACTCATTCTATATTGTATAAGGTTGATATTTTTTCATTAACATCCATGAACAAAAGAAGAAACTGTGAAGAAATCATCCAGATAAAAAGGGTAAATGGATAATCCAATATGGATCCATACAAATCACAAATAAAGAAGTTAATAAGACATGGTTCATTAAAAGCGATTCAAAAAATCTCAATTGAAGAAGAGTCAAGAGATGAGACAAACTATCAATGGTGGATGTTTAGTGAGGAAACAATGATACCATCGAGTCACAAGTCAAGTCAATTCAAACAAAAATAAGGTCGATTATCTGGAAGTCGATCGACTGCACAATGAGTCAAATACAAGTGGACCAACTGCATGCCTTCATATTGACAAAAGTTGGAGAAGATAATTCGATCGATTTCAAGATGAGTCGAAGACAAGTCGACCAACTGAAATTAGAAGTCGAAGAAAAATTGAGTCGGGAAATACAAGTCGGCCAAAGAAAATCGAGACGACCAAAGTAGAATTTCTCGAGTTGGTTTTCTTCCAAGTCGAGTCGGTCCAAGAAAGAAGTAACCTAAAGGTCGAAGTTGAAGTAAAATTAAATAAAAGTCAGGTTGAGGCTGAAGCAAGATGGATCGACTAGAATTGAAATACGCAAGTCGAAATTTCTCCTAGTTGAGTCGACCAAAAAGATGTTTGTTGGTCGAATGAGGAAGCAAATATGAAAAAGGGTGAGACCAAGTCAAATCTTTAGTTACTAGCAGCTGAGAGTGAATCGATTTTAATATAACCATCAATTAAAATGTTTACAATTTGATTTTAAATAATCACCAATAAAGGAGATATGTGGAGGTCGATTTAGACATTCACAAAAAGGTAATATGTACTGAAGTTGATCTGGCATCCAACGACGAAAGGAAAATATGGGTAAGTTTCCTTCAAAGAATCTCTTGTACCAGCCACCTCACACACTTTTTGGGGAAATTTCTCGAGAGTCAACTAATTGGGCATGTTCTACAAAAACCCCATGTCATAGAATTTTAAAATTTATTTCCATTAGTCGAGAATCTTAATACAAAAATCGTTGTCTACATTGATGTACGAAAATCAATTAATAAAAGTTATCATTTGTGTTAATTAAATAAAGGGGTGCAATGTTTCATTCCAAAAGGACACATTGTTTCAAAGTGGAACCCTTTGGAGGACTATATAAGTAAAGGAACATGAAGGGAAGAAGAGTGTCTTGGTGGATATATATATAATGGATTGAATGAAAGTTTATTCTATCAGGTTGGTGCATGTTTACAAGTTGAGTCTTGTCATGAGTATTGGAGTCCTCACATCTCAGTTGGATCTGAGATCAACAAGCTGGGTCTTGTTATGAGGGTTGGATTCCTCATTTCTCAGTTGGATCTGAGAACTACAAGTTGGGTCTTGTATCAGAGAGTTGGATCTCTCATATTTAGTTGAAGTCAAATTAAAGGATTGATTTTATATGTATTCATATAAGTCAAATAAATAAAAGAATGATATTTTATCTACTTCATACAGTTTGAGTTTTGTACATGTTTATGAATAATGAATTGAACTTCACATATCTTATTCAATTAATTTAGTTAATCTATGAAAATGTGAAAATTAT
>JASDQU010372339.1:25963-38248 GCA_032191745.1 Picea mariana
TGGCCTACAACATCAAGCCCTTAAAATGTGAGGTATTGCGTGATATTTCCCCCCTTTAATTTTGTGATGTTCTTTTGGGCCAACCTTATTTATGGAAACATCATGTTGTATATGAGTCTAGGCCTCGTAGTGTTATTATTATTTTGGATAGGAAATTATATAGGATACCTAAGGTAGTCCCATATACTACCATTTCCTTGATCTTTGCTAAGAAATGCATGAAGGTCATCTCTCAGACCAAGAAGTTTGTCTTCTTCATGATTCATGCTCAAAGTGAGTGGAATGTTGCAACGACATCCATGGCCTTCGCGACAGGTCTATCCACATAGTAGAAGAAAGTGGATAAGGTCGTGGAAGAATACAAAGACATCTTCTCCTCACCCACTGGGGTACTTATGCACTATCAGGTCAAGCACTCAATCGATCTGACTCCCGGTACACCGCTACCCAATGGGCTAGTCTATTTTTGCTCACTATTATAAAATGAGGAAATCAAGCACCATATCCAAGAATTGCTTGAAAAAAGGCACATCTGTTGAAGCTCATCACCTTGTGGAATCCCAATCATGCATGTGCAAAAGAAAGATGGGACCTGACGACTCTGCATTAATTACCAGGCCCTAAATCAAATCACAGTCAAGAACCGATACCCAATTCCATGAATTGATGATCTCCTTGACCAGCTCAAGGGGGCCAAATACTTTAGTAAGATTGATCTGAAGTCCATCTACCACGAGGTCCCAATAGAGTAGATACATGTATGGAAGACTTCCTTCAAGTCCAAAGAAGGTCTTTTTGAATGGTTGGTCATGCATGCCCTTTGGCTTGACAAATTCCCCAACAATTTTTATGAGGATGATGGATGATATCTTGCGTCCTTTCACCAATTATTTTGCAGTGGTGTATTTGGATGACATCTTCATCTTCAACAAGAATTGGGCAAAACACTTGCAACATATTCAACAGGTTCTGAACACTCTATGACAACACAAGGTATATGCAAATTTTGATAAATGTGCCTTCGACATGAACAGGGTCTAGTACCTAGGCTACATTTTTGATGAGCATGGGGTACATGTCGATCTAGCCAAGATCCAGGTCATCCATGACTGGATAGCCTCGACCACACTCACTGAGATTCAAAGCTTCTTAGGCCTTGCCAATTTCTATCGCGGGTTCATGTTGGGATTCTCCCACTAGGGGTGGTGGAAAGGAAAACAAATTTTGGGGCCAGTCGGAACAACAAGCGTTATATGATTTGAAGTAGCATTTTTGCTCATCCCTAGTGCTCTCATTACTCGACCTACACCAACCTTTTTAGATTGAGATAGATGCTTCAGACTATGTTGTGGGCACAGTTGTCACTCAACATGGACATCTTGTGGCCTATCATAGTGAGACGTTATCAGATATCGTCTGTAAGTACCCCACTTACAACAAATAAGTGTACTCCATTTTACAAGCCTTCAACTAGTGGAGGCATTACATTCTCAGGAAGGAGACAGTCATCCACATTGATCATAAAGCTATGCATTTCATGCAGACACAAGGAAAATTGCAGAATGACCACCATCATAAGCAGTCCACATACTTGCAGCAGTTCAATCTCAACAACAAGTATAAGATAGGGAGCACCAATCATGTTGTTGTCTACCTCAACCGACCTCCAGTTGCATCATTAACCATGGTGCTACGCTCCTATGGACATGAGACCTGTGGATGGCCCCAACTCTACGAGAGAGATACTGACTTCACCACTACCTACCATATGTTGGGAACAAACACATATGTCACGCATTTTCATTTGTAGGATGACTTGTTGTGCCATCTAGGAAATATATGCATTCCATCAAGTGAGAGAGAAAAACTAATTTGGGAATATCACTATAGTTGGGTGGCAAGACACTTTGGCATAGAAAATATAGTGGTAGTGTTGTAGAAACATTTTTATTGGCCGAAACTCCGACATGATGTGAACAAGTATATCAAGTATTGCACACCCTGCACCATTAAGAAACAAGGCATGTACAAAACTCTATCTACTCTCATCAGGACCTGGGAATCCATCTTGATGGACTACATGTTGGGCCTTTCTTCAACCAAGCAGGGAAATGACTGTGTTTTTATGGTTTTTGATCAATTTTCCAAGATGACGATTTTGGTCGGGTTGGCAATTTAGTTGTCATTGATGTCAACCTTGATAAATAGGTGAAGTATCATTGATTGATTGGTTTGAGAAGCATTGTCAATATTGGACATATTGTTATGAAGGTGATTTGAATGTCAAGCATTGTCAATATTGGACATAATATTATGAAGGTGACTTGAATGTCAAGCATTGTAAATATTGGACATAATGTTATGAAGGTGACTTGAATATTAGTAGAAAGATAATATTGACTAATATATTGTATGAGTATGATACACTCATCCTATATTGTATAAGGTTGATATTTTGTCATTAACATCCATGAACAAAAGAAGAAACTATGAAGAAATCATCCAAATAAAAAGGGTAAATGGATAATCCAATATGGATCCATACAAATCACAAATAAAGAAGTTAATAAGACATGGTTCATTAAAAGCGATTCAGAAAATCTCAATTGAAGAAGAGTCAAGAGATGAGACAAACTATCAATGGTGGATGTTTGGTGAGTAAACAGTGATACCATCGAGTCACAAGTCGAGTCAATTCAAACAAAAATAAGGTCAACTATCTGGAAGTCGATCGACTGCAAGATGAGTCGAAGACAAGTCGACCAACTGCAAGCCTTCATATTGACGAAAGTTGGAGAAGAAAATTCAATCGATTTCAAGATGAGTCGAAGACAAGTCGACCAACTGAAGTTTGAAGTTAAAGAAAAATTGAGTCGGGAAATACAAGTCGGCCAAAGAAAATCGAGACGACCAAAGTATAATTTCTCAAGTTGGTTTTCTTCCAAGTCGAGTCGGTCCAAGAAAGAAGTAACCTAAAGGTCGAAGTCGAAGTAAAATTAAATAAAATTCAGGTTGAGGCTGAAGCAAGATGGGTCGACTAGAATTGAAATACACAAGTCAAAATTTCTCCTAGTTGAGTCGACCAAAAAGATGTTTGTTGGTCGAATGAGGAAGCAAATATGAAAAAGGGTGAGACCAAGTCAAATCTTTAGTTACTAGCAGTTGAGAGGGAATCGATTTTAATATAACCATGAAGTAAAATGTTTACAATTTGATTTTAATTAATAACCAATAAAGGAGATATGTGGAGGTCGATTTAGACATTCACAAAAAGGTAATATGTACTGAAGTCGATCTGGCATCCAACGACAAAAGGAAAATATGGGCAAGTTTCCTTCAAATAATCTCTTTTAACAACCACCTCACACGCTTTCTGGGGAAATTTCTCGAGAGTCAACTAATTGGGCATGTTCTGCAAAAAACCCATGCCGTAGAATTTTAAAATTTGTTTCCATTAGTCCAGAATCTTAATACAAAAATCGTTGTCTACATTGATGTACAAAAATCAATTAATAAAAGTTATCATTTGTGTTAATTAAATAAAGGGGTGCAATGTTTCATTCCAAAAGGACACATTGTTTCAAAGTGGAACCCTTTGAAGGACTATATAAGTAAAGAAACATGAAGGGAAGAAGACTGTCTTGGTGGATATGTATATAATGGATTGAATGAAAGTTTATTCTATCAGGTTGGTGCATGTTTACAAGCTGAGTCTTGTCATGAGTATTGGAGTCCTCACATCTCAGTTGGATCCGAGATCAACAAGTTGGGTCTTGTTATGAGGGTTGGATTCCTCATTTCTCAGTTGGATCTGAGAACTACAAGTTGGGTCTTGTATCAAAGAGTTGGATCTCTCATATTCAGTTGAAGTCGAATTAAAGGATTGATTTTATATGTATTCATATAAGTCAAATAAATAAAAGAATGATATTTTATCTCCTTCATACAGTTTGAGTTTTGTACATGTTTATGAATAATTAATTGAACTTCATATATCTTATTCAATTAATTTAGTTAATCTATGAAAGTGTGAAAATTATCCAAAAGTTCTAGACATCGATTCACCCCCCCCTTTAGTGTCAGTGTGTGTTTCAGCAGGTCGCCTGTAAGAAGAGCATCATAGCAGAGGCCACTGCCAAGCTCTTCTTCGAACGAGTGTGGGTACATTTTGGGATACCACAAACCATCATTTCAGATTGGGATATTCGGTTCCTCGACACATTCTTGTCGAGCCTCTGGTCATGGTTGGACACCAAGATCACCAAATCCACGACCTTCCACCCCCAACGGATGGAAAAAATGAGGTCGTCAACATGATGATCATCAGTGATATCTTATGCATGTATGATTCCAAGAATTGGCGCACATGGGATGAGAGTCTTCCATATGTTCAACAAAGTTACAACAGAGCCATACATAGCTCAACTAACCACAACCCCTTTCAGGTGGGGTTGGGATTTCAACCATTGGGTCCCATGGATGTTGGACTACCCCTTGCATCCACACGGGAAGAATCATCCCATGCACAAACCAAAGCCGACAAAGCCACTTGATTCATTAAACAAATCTAGCACATTCACCAACATGTTCAAGATATTTTACAGAAGTCCAATGCTAAGTACAAGAAATGCCATGATCAACACAGGGTGCAACACATGTTTTAGGTGGGAGATAAAGTTTGGTTGCACTTGCATAAAGAACGCCTTACATGACCCCATTTGACGCTTTTTCCACTCTGCTATGGACCTTACACCATCACCAAGGTTGTGGGTGACAATTATTTTTAGCTCAACATTCCCCCCTTCCTTGTCTTGAACCCAATGCTTAATTTGGACCTCCTTCGGCCATACTTTCGACCCTTATTAGACACCTCAGAGATAACAGAACAATTGACACCGATAGAGCTCAACCCTAACTGCATGGAACAAGCATCCACTGATCAGATCATGGACACACATGTCAAGGGAACTCACCAACAAAAGCTTCATTTTATCAATTTTTCAAAGAGGGGTAGCTCTTGCACCAAGGCAAGTGGCTCACCTAGGGCCAAATTCAACAATTTTTTTCTCATCTGATGGGGGAACTCAACGCAATGAAGAACATTTCTTCCTAAGGATGGAGGATTGATACAGGTGGAAATAGGTGACCACCTACCTCTTCTAGTTGGCTCACATAAAACTTTCATCTTTCTAGTTACATTTTTCATCTTGGTAGTTTTTTTTCTAGCTTTTTGGGTCCTAAACTTCCAGGGCCATTTTGAGGCCCTAATTTTTTTTTTGGGTCTGCTATAGTGACATTGTAGATATAGTTAGAGTGTGACGGCATAATGTGTATTCCTTGAATAGACCTTTCCAATAGGCTATCGTGTGCCTAAAACGAAGATCACATGCAAAATTTACGACAAAAAGGGAAGTTGATGTACCAACTTACCCCAATTGGGCCCACATGAGTTTTGACTCTTCGTCTCCTAGGGTTAAGTTTTTGAATGTCTAGGGTTTTTTGTTTACTTCTTGATGCTAAAAAGGCTGGAGGCCTCATTGTAATGTGATCAGATGAATGTGCGTAGCCGCCACATCTCTTATCATAGATTTGCTACCACCATTCGAGCAATATTGTTTTCATTCAACATTTTACATTTTTCAGCAGATTTCTTTATTGAATAGAAATTAAGTTCAATTGTATCTCTGTTATTGTTCTCTGTATATCTTTTCTAATGTTATAAACATGTGTTTCATTTCATTCTACTCATAAATCTGGATCATAATGTGTATAGTATGTTAGTGTGACTTTGTTTTTCATGACCCTATGTACACGATCTTCTATTTTATTATGCGTAAAAGTGGATCGTGGTGATGCACGTGTTAAATTTAATCCTTGTTATTTTAACAAGTAATTTGAAATGGGAGGGGATGGAATATATATATATATATATATATGAATTATGACACTATTATATTATAATATTTTCCTATCCATGGAAATAAAATATTAGGATATGTGATCTTAACATTATGAAGAGCAATTAAATTATATATATATTAAAAATTTTATATAGTATTTATTAATTTAATTTAATTACGACATGTTTAAAACTTGAAAATTAATTATGATGGAATTTTTATAATCAAATTATTAGTGATTGAAAAAAAATATGGAAATTATATTTTAACCAAGATATAAGTGGTTGAAAAACATGGAAATATGATTTTATGTAATAATTACTTTAAAGGTGTATTTTAGGGCATGCCATCCCTCTTAATACTTTCTAGAAACTTTTTGTCCTATATTGTTGGGTTTTGAAAATTGTTTTACCATTTGTATTCTTCTACACAATTCTTCTTTCACATTTATTTATGTCCGGTCTGCTTAGATATTTACTTAAGATTTTCTTTATTCATTCTAATTCCCCTTTTAAATCAATTAAGATCATATCAGATCAGATTCTTTCTCTCTCTTTCTCTCTCTCTCTCTCTCTCTCTCTCTCTCTCTCTATATATATATATATATATATATATTACACTCATGGATCTATCTCCCCACCTCTAGTCATCTCTATGAATGGAAGATTCAAGTTCTTTTGAAGAGAATTTGTTGACATAGATTATTTTCTCATGAGAATTTGCAATCCCTAACAACAACTAGACCAAGGCGATATCATATCCCTTGACATTCGACCATATTCTGTCAGAGATGCAATTGGAAATGGAGGTAGTTTACTTGAAGAGGGCTATGAAAATATCACCACTCGTGGTTGGATACAAAACTATAAAGTGATCATCTCTCATATTTGCTTGACCTCAAAAAATATTGTTTGTACAAATATTGTTTAACACTCAAATGAAGTTTTAAACTCGAGGGATGTTGTAAGCAAGAGAAAAGAGACAAGCCTTAAGAGGGATATTTTGGAGAATGAATATACAGGACACACAAGGAAGGTTGTTGAAACAGAGAAAGAAAATATGTCAAACCCCAATAACATCATCATTACATTTATTCTTTTAATAGGAGGAAGGAGGATGGTGAAAGTGATGCACCCAAACCCTGCAAGAATCATTTCCCTTCTAATAACTGAGAATCGCCTTGTTTTCTATGTTGTTGTAGAAATCCTTTAGGATGGTCAGGTTCCCACGATATGTAAATATGTTATATTGCCACAAAATGGGGAGTACTAAGAAAATCCTAACATAATTGTTACGGAATGTGGATTCACTTTTACTAAAAAAAACCCAAAATAACATATGCCCATTATAAATTCAACATGTTTTTTTCACATAAACCACCTAAGATTGAAACTCTTGCAACATGTGGCTTCAAGGGTTCTCTCAAGTAGAGCCTCCTACATAGAATACCACTACAACCCAACATTTATGAAATGTGGATGAGGTGGGTAGCTTGGTTTTGTGGGGAGAAATGCAGATCAATGACTACAAGTGCGACTTTGTCTATATTTGGACATCATAACATTGTATGTGTATATTCATTGAATATATGTTGAACACCTATATATGGACTCTATTCCCACATAAATCTTGCATATAATCTTGGGCATGCCCTTTTAGGTTAGGAATGTGTGTACACAATTATCACATAACTCTTGCATATAATATTGGGAATGCCCTTTTAGGTTGGGGATGCCCTTTTATGTTAGGAATGGACTCTATTAGGAGAGATATTTGTTTATGTTGGGAATGTGTGTATACAATGTATCTCTCCTTACGATTCAGTTTTATAATTTATATAGATTTAGTTTTATAATTTATATAAATTCAATATGGATGTGCATGGTAATAGGTGGACAAATGTTATATTAGTTGGGTTATAAAGTGAATATTCAATTTTCCATATTATTGTATAGGAGGAAGGCACTATCCCACCACATCATTGCAAGTGCTAACAACACCAGAAAGAATAAGGCACCCACCCATGCATGTAAAAGAGAGAAATGGTACAATAGTAGGGAAGATTATGGAGGGAAACTAGGTTTGCAAGAGAATTTCTAACCACATCAGGCTCATAGCGCTCCAAGAGACTTCAATAAAGGTGTTGGCACTAATTCCATGTTATACCAGGTGGCATGTGAACTCTACTTGGAATTTGTCTCCTATTTTACATAACGTAATAATAACAAAATTTATATAGTGATACCTTTTATCCGAATCACATGTCTTGCATATATATTATATTATGATCCTTACAAAACACACACACACACACACACACACATATATATATATATATTACACTCATGGATCCATCTCCCCACCTCTAGTCATCTTTATGAATGGAAGATTCAAGTTCTTTTGAAGAGAATTTGTTGACAGATTATTTTCTCATGAGAATTTGCAATCCCTAACAACAACTAGACCGAGGCGATGTCATATCCCTTGATATTCGACCATATTTTGTCAGAGATGCAATTGGAAATGGAGGTAGTTTACTTGAAGAGGGCTATGAAAATATCACCACTCATGGTTGGATACAAAACTATAAAGTGATCATCTGTCATATTTGCTTGACCTCAAAAAATATTGTTTGTACAAATATTGTTTAACACTCAAATGAAGTTTTAAACTTGAGGGATGATGTAAGCAAGAGAAAAGAGACAAGCCTTAAGAGGGATATTTTGGATAATGAATATACATGACACACAAGGAAGGTCGTTGAAACAGAGAAAGGAAATATGTCAAACCCCAATAACATCATCATTATGTTTATTCTTTTAATAGGAGGAAGGAAGATGGTGAAAGTGATGCACCCAGACCCTGCAAGAATCATTTCCCTTCTAATAACTGAGAATCGCCTCGTTTTCTATGTTGTTGTAAAAATCCTTTAGGATGGTCAAGTTCCCACGATATGTAAATATGTTATATTGCCACAAAATGGGGAGTACTAAGAAAATTCTAAGTAACAGAATTGTTACGGAATGTGGATTCACTTTTACTAAAAAATACCCAAAATAACATATGCCCATCTTAAATTCAACATGTTTTTTTCACATAAACCACCCAAGATTGAAACTCTTGCAACATGTGGCTTTAAGGGTTCTCTCAAGTAGAGCCTCCTACATAGAATACCACCACAACCCAACATTTATGAAATGTGGATGAGGTGGGTAGCTTGGTTTCGTGGGGAGGAATGTAGATCAATGACTACAAGTGCGACTTTGTCTATATTTGAGCATCATAACACTGTATGTGTATATTCATTGAATGTATGCGTATATTCATTAAATATATGTTGAACACCTATATATGGGCTCTATTCCCACATAAATCTTGCATATAATCTTGGGCATGCCCTTTTAGGTTAGGAATGTCTGTACACAATTACCACATAACTCTTGCATATAATATTGGGAATGCCCTTTTAGGTTCGGGATGCCCTTTTATGTTAAGAATGGGCTCTATTAGGAGAGATATTTATTTATGTTTGGAATGGGTGTACACAATGTATCTCTCCTTATGATTCATTTTCATAATTTATATAAATTCAATATATATGTGCATGGTAAAAGGTGGACACATGTTATATTAGGTGGGTTATAAAGTGGATATTCAGTTTTCCATATTATTGTCCAGGATGAAGGCGCTATTCCATGGGATCAGAGACATTTGGGGCGGCCTATAACGAGGGCTACACACAACCCCGCCTTCCCTTTTATGCTCTATTCGCACATAATTCTTGCATATAATATTGGGTATGCCCTTTTATATTGGGAATGGGCTCTATTAGTAAAGATATTTGTTTATGTTGGGAATGTGTGTATACAATGTATCTCTCCTTACGATTCTGTTTTATAATTTATATAGATTTAGTTTTATAATTTATATAAATTCAATATGGATATGCATGGTAATAGGTGGACAAATGTTATATTAGTTGGGTTATAAAGTGGATATTCAATTTTCCATATTATTGTCTAGGAGGAAGGCATTATCCCACCACATCATTGCAAGTGCTAACAACACCAGAAAGAATAAGGCACCCACCCATGCAAGCAAAAGAGAGAAATGGTACAATAGTGGGGAAGACTATGGAGGGAAACTAGGTTTGCGACAGAATTTCTAACCACATCAGGCTCATAGCGCTCCAGGAGACTTCAATAAAGGTGTTGGCACTAATTCCATGTTATACCAGGGGGCATGTGAACTCTACTTGGAATTTGTTTCGTATTTTACATAACGTAATAACAACAAAATTTATATAGTTATACCTTTTATCCGAATCACATGTCTTGCATAGATATTATGATCCTTACAACACATATATTGAGAAATAGGTCATTGGGTAGATACAAACAATGATTATATGAATCAACATAAAGTTAGAAAATGTCTCAGATAGAATTATGTCAAAATCTACACTGCTATATGTCAAAATCTACACTGCTACATCTTTTGGCATGTATTTTAAAATCAAATTATCCTTTTAAAAAAATACCACTATTGCCCATTATTTAAACATTTGTTTTAACCTTTACCTTGAAAAAAAACATCATTTGAACTCAATCAAAGACTAATGGTATTTTCCACCAAAGTAGAGAACAAAATAATTAAAATTTTGAATACAAATAAATATATAATATATGTTTTCATTTCAAAGTACGGTAGAGAAAAGAAAAATGTTTTTTTACGCCTACAAGGGTTGCTTCTACCATCAAATATAGTTTCAATAGTGAGTGTAAAAATATCTAGGCTATGGTCTGCATCTTCAACTACATTTTTTTTTTATTAAAATTAAATATGGCATATTTATTTGCAGCTTTATCTATGGCATGTGAAAAAAAGTAGACTAACCAATAAATATGTTTTTATTTAAGATCTCATAATTTATAGATTATTGATGTATTGTGAAAGAAATGGTGAAAACCATGAAAATATTTCAATTGCTATTAGTTTTGAGTAGTTTTTTTCTCAATGCATTTGAATATTTAATAATCCTTGTTACCACATAATCTCACATTTAAAGATGAAAATTTCTAAAACCTAGATGTAGACATGTGAAACTAGGAGGATGACCATTGTCACTTCACCATCATTCGTCTGCACTTTAGACAAAGGTTAATCCCAAGTCAAGGGGGGTTCCTTATGGTTGCTATGCTCAATTCTTATAGTGTAGAGTGGGAGTAAAATGAGCTTAACAAAAAAGTAGTAAAGGAAATGAAAAAATGAATGGGCTTGGAGATGAAATATGGAACGAGAAATCTTGTTCCTTGTTACTTGGGCTATGGATTCATAGATGAAATCTACGAGGGTGTTCTACTAAAGGTTAGCAATCAAGATAGAACAATGTGAGAAAATGAAGGGCCTCACAATAGGAGCTACATAATCCAAACTAAGTAAAAGAGCATTTAAGCCTTTACTCACCAAGGGAGATCTAGGGATTTAAAACAATCTTCTCTCTTGGACAAGGCACATTATTTCACTCACAAAAGGAGATCTGGCACTTTAATTCCCCTCCTTAAGACAAGATACTCCTAGCTTTATCTTTGTTATGCAAACCTACAGTATTAAGCATACTAGAAATACACCTAGACCAATTCCACCACACATATAAGATTGTAAAAAAACAACAACATAAATTATAGAACAAGTGCCTTCAATTCCTTTCTTGGATCTAGCATGCTCACAAGTTTTCCCATTAGTCAGTTATTCCAATTCAAGTTGCAAGTGGAGTGAGCAAATCCTTACATATATTTCAGCTCAAACTCCCTCATACAATAAAAAATGAATTATTTTCTTAGAACCATTAGTTCTCCTAGGAATAATGATAATCTTTCTAACAAACCTTTACTAAAAGTAGACATAATTTGTTGAGATCCACAATATCATCTAGGAGGTTATAGTAAAATAATCTAGGAAACCATTTCCAATGAAGTTCTATCCTAACTAACTATAAAAACTAAGTCAACAATGAATAAATAGTGCACTTAGTTGCAACTTCTTTCCAAAAAATAACATAAAGATAAAGGTCTCATCCTATGTCCATGCTCTGAAATAGACTAGTGTGCCCTTCTAGAAGTGTGTCCACATGTGTGAGTAGTAGAACAATATCCAGGATGTAGCAATGAATGTGTACAAGTTGACCTCCTCCAAGTGGATATGTCTATGCATGAATGGATGTGCAAATAACTGCCTTATCCACACTTGTGGTTAGTAGACCAAGTCTCTCCATGAGGTGAGGTGAGGTGTAGAGTGAGTCAACAAATGTCCAATTGGCACATGTGGATGATCCCAAGGTAGATAAAGTAATGGAGATCCGAATAGACAAAAAAATAGGTGGATT
>JASDQU010372339.1:65717-75860 GCA_032191745.1 Picea mariana
TCAAATTCCTGAAGTTGACACAGAGTCTGATCTCTCCATTCTTCTTCCTAACTGGTATGAGATTCGCAATCCAATCTGAATATCTGAGGGGAATGATGATGCAGGCGTCCAATAGTTTTTTAATTTCCCTTTCCATTGTCGACAGCAACAAAGGATTGAAGGATCTAAGCTTCTGCCTGAATGGTTTGGTGTCTTTATTCAAGGGAATCTTATGCTGAATCGCCTCTGTGTCAAAATTCTTCAAATCATCGTATTGCCAAGCGAAAATGTCAGAAAACTCTTTTAGCAATTCTCCATAATCAACCCTTTGTTTTTCATTCAAATGTGAGGCTAAGTTGACATACTTAGGATCTTGTTCACTAGCTACATTGTACTGCAAAACTTATGAATCTTTTTCCCCACTTTCCAATTTGACAGCCACATCATTATTATCGAACAACCGCTCCAACGGGACTAAACCTTTAGGAATTATGTTGGTGGACAGCTGGACTATTTCATGTGCTGCAATTTTGCTTCTGAAATTTGGCTTCTCAATCTCATTGTCATGTTCATTCTCCTGATCGATATGCAGATCTACAAAATCATCTATCACTGCAATAAATCTAGTGAGTTCAGCGTCGTCTTCAAAAACCTTCCAAAATTTTACATTATCAGGGAGAGAGGGTCTATATTTAACTTGAATTTTGTAAGTCAATTTATGAGGCAGAGGGGGTATGAATGCACAAGCCGACACAGCTAATGAATCAACCAATTCATTCATTTCTCTAGGTACATATGAAATTTTAAAATATGCAAAATCGTGAATTGCCTTCAACACTTCATCCCTGTATGCTTTCAGCCTAACATGCTTTGCTTGAAAGGACTTATTCACCTGTTGAATAATCAAATCTGCATCTCCAAACACCTGCAAGTTTTTAATCTTCCTCTCTTTGGCTGCATTTAGCCCCAAAAGTAGTGCCTCATACTCAACAATATTATTAGTCACTTTAAAATTGAGTTTAAAGGACAAATGAGAAGTTTTCTTAGAAGGGAAAATCAATACCACTCCTGCTCCCACTTATTCTTTAGTGCAAGCACCGTCAAAGAACATGGTCCAAAGATCATCTTCTGCTGTTTCTGTGGGCTGAAATATGGTCTGAACTGTGGGCTTTCTGAGTAGCAATGTATCAGGTAATGAATCATCAATTTGTAAAATACAAGATCCCATACCTGTGTCGACCGAATAGATAGGATGACTGAATGGATTTTTCTCGTCACTGATTACATATGCCAACTGAGATTCCCTGTATAGCCTTCTGTTCACCCCTCCAAAAATATGGATAGTAGCGTAGGAGAGATTCATTTGAAGAGTGCCACCTAGCCTCTTCATCCATGATCTTGACAGTAGACATCCAAATTTAGGAGGTATGTCGGCCACTACTATATCCATCACTATAGTCTTCATGGATGCTTGGGTTATGGTTACAGCCAAATCCTTAATCATCCAAAGACATTTGACTTTTCGAGAGTCAAAAGAGAAAAGATCATGATAAGACTTGGTGATCTCCAGCCCAAGCTCATCCATGACCACCTTTGGCATCAAATTGTGTGAAGCACCGGAGTCCAACAAACAGTTATGCAGTGTTTTCTCATGAATATTTAGAGAGATGTAAAAGGGAGGGAAGCTTTCATCTCTGTCTTCTATCATTTGGCCCAAAGTAATGGTTTTCTTTTCATCATATATGTTGAGGATATCAACAGAGAGAGATATAGATTGGGGATGTAGAGTTTTGAGAATATCCTTTTTGAACATTTCATTTTTCATTAGCTCGACTAGAGGAATAGGAATTTTAATTTTTTGTATTTCAGCCTCAAAATTGAATGAATACGATACTTTATCAGAGACCTTTACCTGATTCGAAGGAACTTCTTGATTTCTTTGTTGTTCAACAAGAGGCTGACTTTCTGGAGTTTGATGCTTGACAGGGGTAGAAGTCTTTTTTGGAGGAGTTCATGCTTTCACCTTTGAAGGATTTGCTTGCTGATTCTCCGATGTTTGATCTTTTTGCTTAACAGGGGTTGTGATATTTTCGGGAGAGGCTGGTGCATCTTGTTGAGCAGTATCAAATTTTGATCGGAGGTTATATCTCTTGTTATCTTCTGTCGTGAAAATGCCATCATCAATAATATTATCTTTTGTCTGTTAAGTCATCAATGATTCCTCATAGTCGTGTTGTGTTAGATAAGATTTCCCTGTCTCTTCTCCAACACAATGAATGTTGTCTTCTGCACCTTCTTGATATTCACCCTCGTCTTCGTCCATCACAACATTTTGAAGAGGGACCTTTATTCTCTAGTATTCAATAGGATTATTTTCTCTTTGCAAGATTTGAGTTGGCTGATTATTTCTTTTGAAGTTGTTGGGATTTTGATTTGGGTTCCTGCCTGTAGAATCATAAGTGCCTCTTCCCTTCATAGGCCGCTTATTTTCAATCTTAATCTTAGATATCTCAGAGGTTAGAGACTCTAGCATCTTGGTCATTTTATCAAATTTGGGATCATCACTTGATGAAGATGAGGCTTCATTCCTTGGCCTTCTCCTATCAGAATCTCCCTTCCGCTTCTGGGAGGATAGAATATTTGATTCCACCTCAAGGGAAACATCTTGCATGAGAGATAATGATGGTGACCTCCTTTCTCTCAACAGTAAATAGAAATCTGAGTCAAAAGCATCAGAATATGTGATCTTGGTAGAAGCATCAGAAGGTTTTATCTCTGCTGGTATTTTTCCATACATTCGGTTAAATCTTTTAGTGAAATCAGAGACCGACTCACTACTTTGTTTCCTCAGGTTCCCAAATTCCGTGATATAGTAGACAAAATCTCTTCTATCACCCCAATGTTTCAAAAATGTCTCATCCAGCAGGGAGTTCTTTGAACCATTTCCTAGCATGGCCATCTAGGCTTTGGACAAAGACTCGTGTCCAGACATCTTCTTCTTCAATATTAAGGTTTTCAACATAACTATAAAAAGCCTCAATATGTTCTTCAATAGACACATCGCCTTCACCTGTGAATTTAGGCATATACTTCTGATAGTCTCCCATTGGCATGGCTAATACTGGGTTTGGAAATATGAGTGGTGCATACCTAGCAGCTAGGATTTGTTGCATCTTCGTCAAAGGAGGTGATGCAGCCATAACTACCAAGGGTGAGAAAGGTGATGGTTTCTTTTTCAAGTCTTCAACACTGGAGGAATGCAAAAGAAGTGAATCTTCTAATGGGAAAGAGGTATGATAAGAGGCTCTGTAGAAATTTGCAAGCTATCCAGCCAAATTTCCTTCACCTTTAGCAGATAGCTCTTGGAGGAGATGTTCAACAGCAAGGAGGCTAGTATAAATGTTCAAATGATCTTCTTGTTGCTGAGAGTGGAAAGACTCAAGGGAATAAGAGCTGTGGCTTCTTTCTAAAGTCTTAGATCTTTTTTCAATCAAATTAAAATCTATAAATTTATCATCACTAGGATTTTTCTGTTGATCAAAAAGTATTTGTTCTTCTACAGTATTTAGAGTTGTTTTTTCATCAATGTTCTCTGAAAAGAACTCAAATTTTTTTGTAGTAGATTTTCCAGAACTAAAAAGAGGATTACCTTTTGTATCTGATCTTGAAGTTTGACCTTGAATTGTCTTTCCTTTCCTGAGAATTAGTTCTGGCTTGGACACTGGTGTGATCGGTGATTCTTGAGGATTCTCCCTAGTACTGATCCTCTTAGGAGCTAGGATGAACTTGTGGAGTCGCCAGATAGATGATTACAACCAACTAAAAATTTCTAATCTTTGTCTATCATCAAAGATCAACTCTGTGTCGTATCCCAGGAAAGCAGAACTTGAATTTCGTGTCCCCGGCAGCGACGCCAATTTGTTATCACTCCAAGAAACTCTTTAGGGTTGTAGACTAAGGATGCTTGGTAACTTAGAAATAATGTGTGTATGTTCTTGGAACAATGGGGTCTTTAATGATCAATGTAATAGACAACTCATACATCTAAATAAATAGTGCTTTCAAGAAACAATAATCAGATCAAGTAAATTGAAAGAAGAGGATGAAGACACTATTCTTGATTGCCAAATACAACTGAATGTAGGGCTTAATGCAAGATAGAGAAAAATCCTTTAATTTCAAGTCTATGAGATCAGTAAAGAGATAACAGTCTTTATGAACTAAAATAAACTGAAACAAAGTACAGAAAAGGAAAGATGGATAATTCTGATATTGAAAACAAAAGGAAACTGAACTTTATTTCTGCAAATAAAAGTCTATACAGTGGCACCAAAATATCTCCCAGTTTGAACCCTTGTCTCTTAGAAAAAATAGGCATTTATAGCCTTTTACAATTAGTTTTACAGATCCTAAAAACATGGATCTGTATTTAAAAATAGCAATTCAAATCTAACTAAACAACTTGATAATAAAGACTTAATAACTAAACTAGCATTCGAATTGTCTTCAATCTCAAAATTCGACATCTGTATTCTTCAGCTTCTGGAATCCGTGGTGTCATGAAACATGTAGAGGCACCTGTCTTGGCAGCTGGATTTCTTCAGTTGCTCATAGTAGATACTTTAGGAGATTTGTTTAGCGTGTGGTTCTCAAAAGTCCCCCGAATCTTTGATGCAGAGTCCTTTGCAAGCGAGTTGTTATCCCCTTGATACTCTGGAACTTCTTTATAACCTATGAGAAATGACCTGCTCCGTCCTTATCTTTCAAAAATGCTTTTCCTGCTTTCACCAGCTAACTCGTAATATAATTCGTTGGTTATATGGTGAAAGCGTTGCCTTTCACCAGCTAACTGGTCATAAAATTTCGTTGTGCGCTGGTGAAAGCTCTTCCTTAGCCCAAAATGAGTTTTCACCTCCAAAACTGTGATTCCATCAAAAACTCAATGTGTCTCTGATTTATCCCCTTGCATATTTACAACAACCTGAGCAAGCACGTTCAAATCTGGGTGGGACTTTTTCTTTTGCTTCAATCTTCTGATTTTTCTTTTAAGGCGCTTTTCTAGCCACCATAGACTGTTATAGTCTTTGGTGATTTTCTCTTTCCTCTTCTTTTCCTTGACACTTTCCCAAGCCAGTTTTTCAAATGCAGTGTTGGTTTTTGAAAAATTATCAGACAACTTTTTGTATCTTTCTTTGATTACCCGTTCTAAGACCTCATGTTGAGTGATCGCTTCTTTAAGATGCTTGATCTTCTATGTTTTCTTTGACTTAGTGCTCTTTGATGTTTCTCCTTCCTCAGTGTGAGTAAAGGTCTCATAATTCTGTGCAAACTCAATGGAATGTTCATGACTTTTGATGAAAGGGATCTCATCTTCTTGATTTGGTTCTAAGTCTGTGTATGGCAGGTTCAAGATGTTTGTTTTCTTTTCTGTAGGCTGCTCTGTAGTAGTCTCAAAATTCAACTTTTTCTTTGACCTGTGAGATTTCACACCAGAGATTCTATCTTCTGGAGGTCCTGGAAGGGTTCTCCTCTTCCTCGAACTTCTTTGAGGAGTCAATTGCTTCTTTCCACCTCTCCCCTGTTCATTCACAGGATGAGTTTGAGTTTCAAAGCCCTCCCAAAATAGAAAATGCTGCCAGCTCCTTCCCTTCTGTCTTAGCTCCTCCAGAATGATCAATTTAATAAGGCCAAAGTGGCACAGAGTGTTCTTCATGCTTAAGGGTTCAGCCCTAATCTTTTTACAGACCTTAGTTAAGCTCTTGTGCAAGAAAAAAGGTAGATTGAGGAGAGTTTTACCTGTGAAATGGTCTAGGAGCTTGAAATGATACATCATGAGTTTATCATACCTGCCTTCTGAAGTTATGTAGAGTTGGATGCCCTTAAACAAATCCTGCCACTCATCCTCTAAATGGGAAACTGGCATGCTCTTCTTCCATGCATTATGCTTGAATTATTCCTTCAAATATGCTCTAAAATTTAAGTTTTTGGTGGCAGTAGTTTTGAACCAACTCTGGCCTGATCTTGGTAGGCTGGTCGCTGTAGCAATGGCAGCTTCATCTACAATGATATCCAAGGATCCAACGCAGGCCTTATTCCCGTCAAACGTTTTAGCAAATGCTTCTGCTGTTGATTGATGACAACCATTCTGTAACCTTTCAAAAAATTCGATACAACCTGTGTTTGAAAAGTGTTTCTGCACTTCTGGATGCGTCTGTAGGAAGGATAGTTTGTCCAACTCTTTTCTTAGTAAAGAACCACTATGTCTCCTCGCCATCTACAACTCAAAACCTAAAACGATTATGTACACCAAACACTGCAAACTGCTATTCAGGTCGAGGTCTTGCGCTGGTGGAAGCACTCGGCTCTGTCTTTCACCATTAGAAACTTAGTATACATTTGTGAGTTATGCATGTTGGGGAAGCGATGAACCGATTTGATGTTGTCATTCAAGTAGTACAACTCCTGTACCTGTGATAATGGATTCAAATTTTCCATTTTCGACGCCATGATTGTGAAGCATGCATCACTGAGCGAGATCCGCTTTGCAATCCGATTTAGACGTGCAAGCTTGAGTTTCCATGATCATCCACTTTCACTGGCGCATCATTCTTGATTGCATGACGTGGTCTGAATGTATCATCATTAGATTTTTTAAAATGTGGATAAGGCGCACGTGATCCCCGATTTCACCAGCGCACACCCCGTGACAAACACTCCTTAGCTGTTGAAAGTCACCACTTTCACCAGCGCACACCCCGTGAGAAACGCTCCTTGGATGTTTGAAAATCCCCGCTTTCACCAGCTAACGACCTGTGAGAAATGCTCCTTAGTTGTTGAAAGTCGCCACTTTCACCAGCTAACCATCATCTTTTAAGCATGCGTTAGCTGTTGAAAACATTTTATGAAAATTTTAAAGAGAGGACCTTTATGGGTCATCTTATTTCTAAGACAAAAATCAAAACCTAGGTCTTGCAGCTAGAAAAACTCAAAACCAATTTGAGAAAACTACCAATATCCATGCTATCCACCACAAAATGCGACCATAGGGTTGGGTTCATTTTGGGAGATAACACGATCTCTAATTGATCGACGGCTTATTCAATTCTTTCATCCACTTATTCGGTGATTTGGAGAAGATATGGGATCCCAGATTGTATTTTCGGATGCATGATTCCCACAAACAAAGATTTTCAAGTGTCCATGCGACCAACGAGATGCTCAAGGCAGTTGGCACCATAGAGGATGATTATTTAGTGAGATATTCCCTCTAGAGATCTGTCACAGCTAGGCGATTGTAACCTTCTGTGTCCAATTCTAACGAGGACAACATGTCTACGTAGGTTTCCATTGCATTGGAGTTCCTTTCATTCAGTTGGTTCTCAAGGAAACAAATCATTGGGGAAGTTTCACACAATCAGTTCGAAAGAAGATATGGAGAGATTATGAAGCCCAAGAGCGTGAGGAAGAATCCACATTGATTGCAATTTGGTTTTGGGTTCCATGGAGAGATCCCACATCGCATGGTAGTGTTGGATTGTTAGCAAGTGGTGTGATCCAAATTGATTTGCAAGTCTAGCGGTCAATATATTGGGCACATGCCACCGAAGGCGCAACCAAGGTATAATCCAATAGTTGGGGTTTATAAGACTAAATTAAAGTCCTGGTATATGTATGTATTGACATATACTTTGCGCAAAAGGCCAAGTAGATGGGTTGAAAATTTTGGATAAGAACCCATTCTATATTGTTATTTCTTCAAAGGTTATGGATTTACAACTATAGTTTTGTCCATTAAAACTATAGAAAATCATTTTTCTTAGTAATTTTTCCATATGTATATGGGGCATGGACATTAAAAAATTTTGTTTTTGAAAGCCATTATTATTAGTTTGACATATGTTGGAGATGGAAAATAAAGGGGTACTTTGAAATTTTTTCCATATGTTAAAATGGGAAATGGCAAAACCGAGGGAGATTGAAAACTTTGATATATGTTGCACATTTTGTAGGGGTTTGAAACCATGGGATTCCACAACTAGTGCATATGTGAGTCCGTGATTCCACGAAGGGAAAAATGACTAAGTGTTGATACTTCTCGAACTCATGAAAGTCAACGTCGTAGAATATTACCTCCACGAGTCCACAGAGGGAAAAATGACTAAGTGTTGATATTTATCAAACTCCTAAAAGTTAGGGTCATAGAATATTACCTTCACGAGTCCGTGAATCTTTGGAGGGAAAAATGACTAAGTGTTGATATTTCTCATGTTGGCAAATATTGAACAAGCAATGAATGTGTGTTGATGGCTGTTGTCATTGATGGCAACAACGGAGATGGCAGGATAAAACCCCTTGGGGATTCAGACGTAAAAGCTCAGGAGGAACAACATTGAAGAAAACGCGCGCAACATAAGTTTACAGAGAAGAAGGAAGACAGAAGAGTCAGTGATCGTTGGATCCCATTCAAATTTCCCGAAAGGCCGACAACCGTCAGATTTGCAGAAGTTACGAGGGAGATAAGTCATCGGAGATTCGGGGATCAGGACTTTGAAATGTCCAGTTCACTCGACAACGAAAACCCCGAAATCGCGATATGCGATTTCGTGATTTGATCACAGCCGTTAAATCAAGCAGAGATCGGGACCATCCACTTGTAGACAGGAGGCTTCATCGAAGTTTCGGGGATCGGGGTTTCAATATGCAAAGAATACAATGAAATGAAAATCCCTATTTCGCGATATGCGAAATCCCGACTGAATCTGCACCGTCAGATCAACATGATATCTAGACCGTTGATCCAACTCACGACGGTAGACCACGTTAGCTAGGGACACGTGGCACAACTAGGGAATGACAGGTGTCAAGAAGAGTCAACACTTTCGGCACATGTAAGTCACGAATCAGAGTGACACGTGGCAGGATCTAACACGTGTCAAACCACGTGTGACGTTAGCAGAGGCATCGGCGATTGGGACTTTGTAATGCCAAAATCTCTTGACATCAAGAACTCTGAAATCGCGAAATGCGATTTCGCGATTTAATCACAGCTATTGAATCCAGAATGAATTTGGACCGTTGATCTGATCCTTCATCAGAGTTCCAGGGATTGGGATTTCAATATGCAAAGAATCGAGGGCAACAAGAATCCCGATTTTGTGATGAGTAAATTCCCGACGTAATAGCAACCGTCAGATCCAGAAATGACCAGGAGTCAGTGGAGGACAGGTGTAAGGAGTATAGAGGAAGTCGGGGATCGGCATATCGCGGGTCCAAAGGGTGTTGGTACATTATCACTGCAAACCCCGTAGCCCCGACGGGATAAAGCTGCGGTCACGGATAACGGTCACATGGACCGGTGTATAGTTGGAAGGGGCTAAAGCTCGTGAAAGGAGCACATCGGGGATCGGAGAAATGGGAGTTCCGAATACATGTGCATCTTTACACTGGGAATGCCGAAATCGCGATGAGTGAAATCCCGATGGGATATGAACCGTTGGATCAAATATTAATCAGAGGGTTGTTGTTCTTCCTCATATGTTAACGCTTCAGTTATGAATCTGTTAAGAGAAACAGACTGATAATGACAAATTTGTTAGCGTTTCAGTTGCCAAGATAGATGTCCTTGTATTACCGATTGGAAGGGGAAGTGGAATCGTCAAGGTAGCTTGTATAAAAGAATATGAACTGGACTGAACAAAGGTGGTTGTTCTGAAGTGAAAAAGGATGAAATAGTAAGAAAGGAGAAGAGGCTAAGAACGAAATTTGAATAGATATACAGAATGGAATGAAATGCAAAAGGGAGACAAAGCAGAATGACAGACATAAGAGAAGAAGAAGAACATAATGGCAGAAGAATGTGATGCAGAGCTGACCTGTTGAGGAAGAGAAGAATTGCAGAACAATCTATTGAAGTTCATATTAACAGAACAGAGTAAAAATGGTAAGAAGTGATTTATCTGAATAAGTTGTCTGTGTTTTCATTATTTAATTTTTCTAGGGAGGTTGGGAGGTGCTCGGGAGGACTGTTGTCGTTAGAAGTTCAAGTGGGTGCTTGAACACAGGAAGTTGTAGCTTCCATCTAGTTGCAGCCAGAGAAACAAGGGTGGAAGGGTGGTGCTAGGGAGAACAGGTGTTCTCTGTTATGCAGGTTGGAGCCTGCGTAAC
>JASDQU010372339.1:101883-118171 GCA_032191745.1 Picea mariana
ATAAATAATATATCAAATAATAATAAGAATACTCTTTGCAGTTACATTATTTCAACAGAATTTTCTAACCAAGAACAATGTGAATTAATGACAGATGAAGCATTATTAACTCGTTCAAAATAATACAAAAGAGGGTATGAGGTTGCAATGGTTCATTGTTACAAGTATTATGATCGCAGGCCTGAGGTTAGTAGTCCAAAGTTCATCCTGCCAATAGAAAATGAATATTCAGTCAACAAACAGTCCTCATGTCGAAATAACGATGTTGTTAAAAAAAAAATTATGGCATAGATAATGTGAACAGTCAGAAAGAACCATTTAAAGATGATCTCATTGTTGGTCATAAATAAGTGATAGTTGTTTCCACTCTCAAAGATCCTTTTGTAGCTCTACTGAAATCTTCAATCGAAATGAGCTATGTAATGTTTGAACATGAGGACAATTTCAAATGGTGGGATAACTTGTCATATTTTAGTTTTGACTTTATGACTGGAAGAGCTGAAAGAAAGTTGCAGTCAAGAAACCATTTGTTTCACCGGCTTCATTAGAAATATGAGATTACTTGATTTGGAATTTGTGCTTAGTAAAGTGGGGTAGGTAGGAGTATGAATAAGCTTATTACTACGATCATTTCTTTTAGAAATCAGTAGTTTTCATTTTCAGCTTAGTTTCAGATTTCAGTTTAGAGCATTCACGGTTTTGGGTTTTCAGTGGATACAGGTGACAGATCAAACTAGATTTTTCAATGGTTTGGGAACATCTCAATGGATAGGCACAGGGTCTATGAGTTCTTTGCTACCTCACTGGGAGGATAGCATCCCCGTTGGAGCCAGTTGTTAGCACCATGATTTTCATAGCTAGAGTTAGAGGTTTGTCCAAGATTTTCAAATTCATGACATGATCTTGGGAAAATCAAGGAATTCCTAGATGAGTCATAGGTTAGGGTGAATATCATGTCAAAAGGTATTATGGTTCATGATCACCCTTCATGAGGTTAGAGAAAGGAACAATCATGACACTCCATGTCATTGGTATCATTGCAAACTTCAAAGCATACCCATGGTGCAAGTTTATTACGCAAAGGATTTTGATGTGTTCATTTGTTGCATGTTGCACAAAGGATGTCATCGTGCAGAAGATGTCTTCACACAGAGGATGTTGTCACGCATAGGATGTTGTCACGCAAAGRATGKTGTCGCGCATAGGATGTTGTCACGTAGACRATGTTGTCGCGCAAAAGATTTCTTCGTGCAATGGATTTCGTCGCGCAATGAATTTCATCGCACATGGGATGTTGTCACGCATAGGATGTTGTCACGGTGAGGATTTCATCACGCAGTGAATTTCGTCGCACAGAGGATTTCGTCGCGTAGTGGATGTTGTCGTGCAGTGGATGTCATCACGTAATGGATTTCGTCGCGAAGTGGATTTCATTGCGCATACGATGTTTTCATGCATAGGATGTCATCGTGCAGAGGATGTCATCGTGCAATGGATTTCATTGCCCAAAGGATTTTTTCGCGCAGAGGATTTTCCTGAACACAAGCTACAGGTCGTGTTGCGCAAATGACTGGTTTAGTGGTCAACTTCAATCACACTTTCTGACCAACTGGAGAGGAATTTTAAACATCCCCGAGAGGTTTTTGTTGAGGAAAACCAAATAATAAAAACCTCTCTCATATTTGAAAAACGCTTCATATTTTTGAAGATTCAAAGGAATATTTGAGCCCTATTTTTTCAGTTTTCATGATTTCCTGTCCGAGACATGTTTTTGCGACACATATTCCGGCCATCTGGAGATGAATTTCAAGAAACTGAGAGACGTTTTTCTTTATAATGATCTTAAATACAAAAACCTCTCTCAGTTTTGAAAAATAGTTTTTTATTAGTGATGTATGATGTCATATTTAACGCATATTTTCCCCATTTGATGCACAATCCATTGTGTTTTTTTATGTAGGTTATTGTTGCGTAGAAGACTTGTTGTGCAGGGGTGACAGAGTGTCCAACAGTCCACATGATGACTTATCACAACCATATGGTCTAATTTTGATCATGATAAATGATTATAAAGAATATTTCGGTTACGATTATGATTTGGAAAAGTTGGGTTTTCTATTTTTAGTAAATCCGTTGAAGTTATTGCTCTCTTTCAGAGAAATTGGATCCACGATTCTAGGAGAGAGTAGCTCGACCCTAGCAGCCAAGGGTGACATTAGTTTTCTATATATGGGGATAATTTTTATGTAAAAGGGGTTGGTTGGAAAAATTAGTATAGACAGTGTCTATTGAATGTAGTTTGAGTCCAATCGAAACTTAATGTAAAAGTTCTTAAGCTTTGATGAAAAGATTATAATTGTAGCAATAAGATGTATTGTTTTCCTTTCTTTGAGTACGTACTTTCTATTGTCTTTGCTCATATATTTTTCTGTCTAAATCAGAATGAAATTTCGAACCTGGGATTCGCTGCGCAGTGCCCCTTATTCGCGCCATTTAGAAAAAATGTATTTCCTCTAAAGTTAACTTTGAATTCATCCTCGGCGGTGCTCCGAGTTACTTCCTGTGTTTTCTCCTTTCCACATACAATGATTTTAAACTGAAGATTGTTACTCACTTAGCATTTATCCTCTCAAGTTCAGTCACTGAGTCATTTTTTCCATCATTTTCTTAAATCGACTCCATAGCCCAAGGTCTTACTCTCTTGCACAAATAGAACCAAAACCTATTTCCTGACAATGTAAAATCTAGCCGATAGTTTAAAGCCATATCCTGTATCGAAACAAAGTCTCCTAAGAGAGCCCTCTCCACGTCCTAAAGGCTAGTTTCGTGTCTCAAAGTTGGTTTAAATAGTTACCTGTGTCATTTGTTTATCAGCCAAACAGATTTATGAAGTGCTAACATAAACTACCACTCATTGCAACAACTATGTAATTCAAATATGGTGACTAGTCTTCCTCTCGTTTATTGCAGAAATGGTATTTGTGATGACTGTGTTCTCGACAAACATTATCAGGATAGTTTTGAMAAGCATGCCTCTTGGMATGCCTCAACCATATTGCAGCATGTTCATAGTGATGACTTCTCTAGACACACTTGGGTTTATTTCTTAAAATTTAAGAGTGAAGTTTTTGACATGTTTTTGGCCTACAAGGCCCTTGTAGAAAAACAATCCGGACATTAACTATAGAGGTTAAGAATAGATAATGGAGGTGAATGTTTTAACAATAAATCTACAACTTATGACATGGCATAGGGCATTCAGGTGCAACATGTTGTTTCATACACACCACAAGAAATGGTGTTGTTAAGAGAAAAAATTGAACCTTAAAGGATATGGAAAAGTGTATGATCCAATATAAGGGATTAAGTCCTCACTTTTAGACAGAAGCCATTAATTATTCCGATTACATAGTAAATTGCACTCCTACAAAGTCTTTAAAAAAAATAATATCGAAAGAATCATGGACTAAAATTAAGCTAGATTTAAGCCATTTATGTGTGTTTGGTAGTAACGCATGGGCTCACATTCCTAATGAAAAAAGAAAAACATTACAACCTAAAAGTGAGAAGTGCATATTTGTTGGATATTTTGAAGATGTAAAAGGTTATAGACTTCGTCAACCACATTTCAATGAAATTATTATTAGGAGCGATGTTAATTTTGATGAAAAATTATAGGCCTACAATCCTAATTCAATGTGTGTTCCATCTTTAGAATCTATGCCACCTTCTCTTCCCAAAAATTTTGTCCATGTTCCTATTCCGGTTTATTCTTCATATGATTACAGTGGTGATGAAAATATACCTCTTCCTACTTACCTTCCCCCACTTGGGTCCAATGAACATGAAGTTGCACCAACATCACCACTTCCCAAATGGGTATGTACAACATGAGAATTAGTTGGTGATCTTGTCAGTGATGATATAGATTAGCATCATACACATTCACAGTTCCAATGAAACTCCTCTCTTTTGGCTTGAGTTTTAGAGACTCATTATCTAGAAATATTTGCAAAAACCTTTGGCCATCCAAATTGGGATAAAGCAATGAAAGAAAAATATTGTTCCTTCATGGCAAACAATACTTGGGATCTTGTACCTCTTCCAAAAGGAATAAAACTTGTTAGATGTAAATGGGTGTATAGAACTAAGTATGCATTAGATGGAAGCATTGAAAAACATAATGATTTGTTAGTTGCCAAAATATCTTCTCAAATTGGAAGAATTGACTATAATGAATTCCATTTTCCTTGTTCTATCCATTTTTGCCTCACATAAATAGGAGTTCTATCAAATGGATGTTAAATATACCTTCTTACATGGGGATTTGAAAGAATAAATTTGCATGGAACAACCTCATGACTATGTTCAGAATGACTCCATACTTTCTTGTTTCCTTAAGAAATCTTTGTATGTTCTTAAGCAACCTCCTCGAGCGTGGTGAGATAAAATAGATAGATTTATTCTTGACATCGACTTTTCTAAATGTCACTATAACTATAATGTATATAGCAAGAAAGTAGGAAACAATCACATAATATGTGTTCTTGATGTTGATAACTTTATCCTTAGTGGTAGTGACCCTAAACTCTTAAACCATGTGAAAATACCCTATTTTGTCGAAGAATTGAATGTGTTTCACATTTTAAATTTCTATTATTTATTGTTCTATAATTAGATAGCAAAATCACATTTACCACTTTTTATTAGATAATAACAAAGTTATTTGAAGATCCATTGTGAAAAATTGTTTGGGAGATACCCGCCATAAGTTGTTTGTCCATAGTTGATGATATACACTAATCAACCACTTACCCTAACATAATTCCCACTTACAAATATAGTCAATACCATGGTTAACCATTATTGACTAATTTCAATGGTTGAATCTAGCCCTATTATGTCAATGGTTGAAACTACTAAGCCATTAACCACTAACCTAATAATTATGGTTAACTATAGTCGACCATGATTGACCTAGGTTAGCCATGGTTGATGGGAGACACTAACAAAACACTAACCCTTGACAAAATGCTCACTAGCAAATATGGTTGACTATAGGTTTCCATCTTTGAAAGTAGACCTATTATATAAATAGGTGATTCTACTAATCAACTAACCCATTAACACATAAGACAATAACAATGGTTGGATATGTTTGACCTTGGTTGACTTTGATTTACCATAGATGCATATTTTTTACCATAGTTTATTCTACACACTAACTTACCACTAACACCTAACATAATGACCATTAACAAATATAATTAGACATGGTTGACTATAGGTGTCCATGGTCTAATATAATGGTTGGTTAATGGTTGATACCGCTAACCCTATAATTCCTAACATGGTAGCCATTAATCAACCACTAATCCCTAATTTACCACCAACCACTAAACCCTATCCCCCTAGCCACACACTAACCCTTGACATAATTTCCACTGACAAATATGGTTGACAACAATTTACTATAGAGAATAAATCATTCTCAAAGCCAAGAGAAGCTCAAGGTAGTAACAGAACTCCCAATTATTAGCTAATTAATGAGCTCAACCCCAAAATTGTTTATAATTAGGTTTTCGTTGAGTTCTTGTATTTTCTTCTTTTTTTCATATGCGTATCAAATCATATGGTAATCAATCTTTGTGGCTTACATTACAGGTTGGATAAAACTATACAAGAAGCCTACAATGGGTATTTTGGCAATCTTATATGTTGACTTATATTGTCTCTATTTATGGTAATATTGCAGCCTTACAATGTATGACACATTTAGTCTACACAAAAGTAAAAATAGATATCAATATATATTTCAGAGCAAGATTGAAGGAATTATAAACAATTTAGTTGTGTTCTTATTTGTTTCTTAATCTTGCTTTCCTTGGACTTTGTAGGTTTTTCTAAAGTAACACCTTATCATGACCAAGAATGGGGTGTTCTTGTCCATGATGACAAGTATATGAAGGTTCTGATGACTCTTTTTCTTGTTAGGATTCTAATTAGTCTTGAACTTTGATGCCTACAATAATAGTGATCATCATAAGGATATATAAGGATATCATACAAAAAACTCGAGTATAAGTTTGTTCACATTATCATTGAAAACATTGTTCATCAAACACATTTTGTATGTCAATAAGTGGCTCATTTCTTTGTGGGGGGGGGACTCAACACATTTCATTATTGATTATATTGTAAAATACCCCTACCTCACTTACACTTTGCTAGTTTTATTTTCAATACAACATATTTTATTTATAAGCCTCATATACGTGTGTATTCAAACAAAAGTCTTAATTCCAAGGCCATTTAAACCTTTATCCTGTATCAATCTATGTCTATAATGGTTGTAGTCTTCTATTTTAAGTGCATCACCCCCATGCTTAGAGTGTGAGAATGGATATGTGCTTCTTCTCATCATCTCTCCAATTCCTAGATTGTGAGAAATGGCATGTGCTCCTTCTAGAAGTCTAGAAGTCATAACTGGTAAGTCCTCCCTTCAAGAAGTTTGTAGTGGATTCCCACATGTTAAAGTTAAATTCCTCTCTTCTATAAGTCTATAGTGTTTTTCGTTCTAGTTAAAGTTCATTAAACATTTATATTGTTATGTTGCATTTAAAGTAGGAATTTTGGAAAATTTAGGTGCAATAGATACAATTTATCATTTGTATCTACGCAACCCCTCTTAAGGGGACTCTTATAAAATTCAATAAAAAAAATTCTTGAGATTTTGTTGGCTTGGTATAGGTTTGGTTACTTGTTTCTTGAATATATTCTTTTTGGTCACAACTTTGAATGTTTTTGTAAGCAACATGCTTAATTAATTCCTATGTGACATCTATGGAAGACTTAACCTTGTTATTATTTTGAATTTTTGTTGTACTCCTATCAATATTTTTTCGATGAAAGAAATCACAGAAAACCCTCTGAGTACTTCCCCATTATTCATGGATGGTAAACAGGGTAAACCATCAGCCCTGATTACGAAGGCTAACCCCAAGGGTATCAAGAGAGTTGAACCTGTGAACTCTCCAACTGATCACTGGGAGAGATATCTCACGTCTATCTAAAGACTGCTTAAGCTAACCCTTGGGGCTCTTGTACTCCTATCAATATATTTAAAAAATAGGATAATTTCCATACTTTTTAAAGTCTTGATTTCTTGAGCAAATAATAGTTCTTGAAAAATTATAGAGATTTTATCCTTTATATTTTTGGGACTATACATAACATCAAGCTTCTTGAATGATGACAATGCAATTCTATGTAGTTTAATTTTGTTGAATGAAGAGGATCGTGTCATTGAGCATGACTCAAAATACAATTGTGAGTCATTTAAATTTCATAGCCTCCTGGATAGTTTTTGTGATTGGGAGGATAAATGTATGGGGTTTTCTTTATTTTGTAGACAAATGAAGGTTGTGTGTAGTTCCTAAACTTGTTGTCTTTGTTTTGACTTGAAATTCTTTGGCATGCACTTTTGTGTAATGGTGAATCCTTTGAGATGTCGCTTTAATTTATTTAAACTCTTTGATTTATTCATAAGCCATAGTTTGCAGTGTGCACAATCCTTTTGATTCACTTTCTTTAGAACTTCAACTTATTTAATTAGTCACTATTTCAAAATATGATAACAAATTGTAATTCATGGTAGGCGATGGATTTAGGTCCATTTTATTATTCGTCATCTCCATAATGATAACTTTCCTTATCTATACCAATACTAGAAAAATATCTATCATGAGGTCGTCATACATGCCTTATCCCTTCCAAGTATTATTGGGTACATCTCTTACCTACTCATATTAAGAGATTGAATTTGTCTTCACTACGTGCTTCTCCTTTGTGTCCAAAAGTCTTCTAAGCTTGAAAACATAAGATAATATAGGGAATTCTTTCAATTTGGATTTGATTGTTCTTTCTCATACCAAAACATGATCAACAAAATATTCTAACAATATTGATTACATTGTAGTGCTTATTCACTTTAATAAATAAAATTATTTGATGCTTAGAGAAAGGGAAAATGACCACGAGTTTAGCAACATTGTCAATAATAATGGCATAAAAGTTTGATCTTTAGTGAATAAAAGAGAGAGAATATTTGCACTAATTTATTAAATTTAATATTGATGTATTTAAAAGTGTCAGACAAGAGCATGGATTTCAACTCTAGTAAACCTTATTAGTGTTGAAAGACATTGTCAACCAACTACATATATAGTTACGACTAGCATGCTTGAAAGAAAATATAAAGGAAAAAGAAATAAACACCCACCACTATATTGGCATTGTTCTTTGGAAGCTTGATTAGAGGAGTGTAAAACTAGTAATCACTCAATATAGAATGCATCTTTAGGATAGCATTAAACACAATACTAAAATTGCTAGTTATTAGAGTACAAACGCATGTGAAAAGGCACATGATAGACAAAAAAATCTACCACACCACGACAGATTTTTTTGTTTGTTTGAAAAGAACCTTGCATCGCTTAAGCGACATATTTAACATCGAATGAGAGAAACCAAAAAAACTAGCATTTTTTTAGTGTCGTTTATACAACGTATTTAACATCGAATGTAGTGTAAATTATATTTGGGATTTGTTTTTTATGTCCACATAAAATATGTACTTCATGTTGGATATTCACATTTGGAAATTCGATTTGAACAAATTCAAGATCCATCCCAAAAAATAAATTCATGTTTCACAATAGAAAATTCATGTGCCATGAAACCAAGGATGTTATTAATATTGAAATTGAATAGCATTTCACTGGGTAGTTTCTTCTAGCACTCACATTTAACACTACATTCTAATTTGAAATTCACATTCGACAACACCAATTTGAAATGAAACCAAAATCAAAACTATAAAATAGCCTATTGTAAACAATGACCAATTCTAATTGTAGTGTAGCTACAGGGATAATATGGGGTACCTTGGGAGGTACCCAAGAGGAATAATAATATATTTTAATATGCAATATTATGTATGGAGACCACTTTTAGTAAATAAGGCCTAGTGTGAACACAATAAAGGTAATAAGGCTTACCTAAAAGGTTCCTTCTCTAGAATGTGATTCGGTGGTAGGTAGCATTATGTATAGAGGAGTAAGTAATGTATTGAGCATGATTGAATAAGTATTGTATTTTGAGCATCACTCATTAGGAGGTTTCCTTCTCGAAGAGGCAAGTGATCGAGAGTGGATCCCTTCCTTAAAAGAATCAATTGCAAGGTGTTTCCCTACCCTAAGGGTTTTCATAATAATAAATGACATTTTCGACGTTGTTCTCTAGATCTTGTGTGTTGATTTATTATTAATATTTTTGGTACTTTACAAGTGGTATCAAAGCACTTTCTTTGGCCATGAAAAGGGGCAAACTTTTTCTATTTTGCATGTTTTCAAACGAAGAAGAAAAAGAGTGCCACGACACTCAGGTCAATTCATGTAGCTTTCTGAAGAGAATTTGAAGACACTTGTTGTAGATATGAATTCATATCAGAAAAACAAACAATTTCAAAACTCAAATCATTTGAATCGGAGTTTGGGAGGCCAAGATATCGTTGATTTAAATTCAACAAAATTTAAGGGTTTTTCAGTGGATGATCGTGTGATTTTGCAGGTTCCTATAGCAATTGGTGTAGAATGTTCCCAAAAATATTGTAGGTCTAAGTTCCTCTTAGAAAATCACCGAATTTCAAAAAATAAATCGCCTGAGTCAAAGCTCTAGAAGTGAAAATATCGTTGATTTTAAATCAGCAATTTTCAGGGTTTTTCGTGATGGTCGTGGGACTACAAAACTCATAACTTTTGACAGGCTTCTCAAATTGTCGGAAAATCAGTGCCATTGGATAGAGGATTTTCATAGATTTATTTTGGTATATTTTATGTGGTAGTTCCAATGGATATGTCATGTGCTACAACGTTTGAACACTTTTTCTCTCAAATCCTCATGTGCCTAAACAATGTTATTGGAAATATGAAAGACATCGAAGACAAGATACAAGACATCGAAGACAATTCTTGAAATATTCAAGCGACCATAGTTAAAATGCAGGAGAGATATATTATGGTGGACATAAAGGAAGAATATAATCAAGAAGAATATGCTTGGTATGATTTTGAGGTCAATTGTGATGATTGATATATGAATAGTTGTCATTTATGGGATGACAATCACTTCCATATTCTATTTGATGACTCTACTCCACCTTATGTAGAGCACATCCTAGAGAGTGATCAAGATCCTTCTTTGAATACTATTTTTTAGTTTTATTATTCTCTGGTACCAGTGGATGATTTTTTGTATGGATCTACATATTTGGATCCACATGACCAATGTAGATCTTTGGATCACCATTTTCAGTTGGCTATTGAGTTTCTATATCTTCAGAGGGGAGTTCGCATGAGCACTTGGACATGGGACCCAAGTTTATAGTGAAGCTTGGACTACTTCAACATGGTGGCTAACACTTCTATATGGGACCTTGGTTCTCCATCCTACTTCAGGATTATTGCCCACACTTCTCCATGGGACCCTAATATATGGTTGTACTACATCATCACAAGCGTTGAGGACAACGCTTTCCTAAGGAGGATGGAATGTAGTGTAGCTAATGGGATAATATGGGGTGCCTAGGGAGGTACCCAAGAGGAATAATAATAGAGGTTAATATGTATTTTTATGTATTAAGGCAACTTTTAGTAAATAAGTCCTAGTGTGAACACAATAAAGGTGAGAAGGATTACCAGAAGGTTCCTTCTCTAGAATGTTCTTAGGTGGTAGGTAGCATTATATATAGAGGAGTAAGAAATGTATTCAGCACAATTGAAGAAGTATTGTATTTGTAGCATAGCTTATTAGGAGGTTTCCCCCTCAAAGAGGCAAGTGATTGGGAGTGGATCCCTTCCTTAAAAGGATCAATTGTAAGGTGTTTCCCTACCCTAATGGTTTTCATAATAATAAAGGATATTTGCTACATTGTTCTATGGATCTTGTGTGGTGATTTACTATTCATATCTTTGGTACTTAAAAAATTCCCAAAATATGGGTACAAGATAGTTCACTAAAAAAGCAAATGAACAATAACAATAACATTGTTATCCATCTACCTAGATGGGGTGCGGGCAGGTGGGGTGGAGGATGGGCATGTGACCGAAAAAACCACCACCTCGACATGCATGTAAGGAAAGGTAGGGGGTAATCAAAGGAGGTCTTGTCAGCGAGTGGCAAGAAATGAATGCGCAGGGTGGTTGGGGTATAAAGGATATCAGTCTAGTCAAGTTCATGATGAAAAATCTAAACAGAGTTGAGGTTAAGTACAATGGAAATATGTGGGGGTTTTATGGTGTGGTCATGGGAATAATGCTTGAGAGTATAGGAGTGGAAAAGCTTCATGATACTACAAGTTGGTGGATGGAGATGGAGTTGGTAATGATGGGCAATGTTCAGGATTTGAGGAGCATGTTGAAGGTCGATATTGCTAGACCTGTGGTGAGAGGAGGATGGAGATGTAGAGATTGCCAGATGCTTTGTAGAGAGATCCTGGTGGGGGGTTGAGCCAGTCGAAGCACCAAGTTGGAAATGAGAGATTGGGGAAGGAATTGGGGCTCCTCTAGCTTGGTGAGGTGACGAACTGGTTCACAGATCCTTGCAACTACAACAAACTTACACGGTTTCAAATTATTAGGTATTTGTAGGAATTGAGATGGTGTCTCTTTCACTGGGTGCTTCATCCTAATTTCACTTCATCTTGTATGTGTGGGGGATTCTGACCAGGGAGGATAATAGGAATTGGTCATTGGTCAAGGGGGTTAACAGTCATGGAACGTCGTGCAAGCAAGGGGAGAAAGAGCGTGAAGAAAGGTGGGTGTGGGGGAGCACACTCGACCTCTTCCTCAAGGTCGCAGAGCATGGGAACCAAGGAAGAATATGAGGTGGCCCTTATTGAGTGCTAGTTCTGAGATAAATTTTCAAACAAGGTCAGGGAGGTTTTCAAGGAAGTTGAGGCAACGGTGGTTGTGAAAAGGGAGCAGACTTCATATACCAGTATCCTGGATAAGGTTTGGGATTGGGTTGAGAACCTCATCCATTCAAGAACTATATACATGAATTATTTTAGGCTGGCTGAAACATATTGGTTCATGAAAACCTTGGTTGCATAGGCACTTGTAAATGTGAAGGAAGAGAAACAGGATGTCCTCCACTCTCTCTGTATATTTGAAGGGAAGTTTGAGTTCATTTATGGGGTGGTCTTTGGGGTTAAAATTAGTGTGTCAAAATATCCATAGGAAGGTGGCAAGGGAAAAAGGGAAATGGGTTCGAATAGCTTGGCTAGAACGAAGGAGAACCCGATTCAGGTAGATAGGGATGCTCAACAAATGAAGCAGACTCGTGAGGATACCAAGGATGTCGATCTGATNTGTCAAAATATCCATAGGAAGGTGGCAAGGGAAAAAGGGAAATGGGTTCGAATAGCTTGGCGAGAACGAAGGAGAACCCGATTCAGGTAGATATGGATGCTCAACAAATGAAGCAGACTCGTGAGGATACCAAGGATGTCGATCTGATTCTGGAAGTGGACGCGGAGGTAACCAACCATCCCCCAAGCGTTGGGTTATTGGTGTGAGTTTTTTGTAGTCTTTTTCCTTAGATTTCTATGGATAGATATACTCTAAACTTTCAACTATTATCTTATGTTAGTATGAGACGGAAGAACAACTTTGAGACCTATCAATGTTTTTATGACAAAATCTAGTGGGGGCTTGGTTTCCTCTATTGGACGGCCTCCACCAAGGTATGATTGTATGGATGTATGATTATGTAATTATATAATTCATGTGCATGTTTTAGTTTTTTTTTCTAAAAAAAACATTCTTGTCCATCGGTTTTGCTACTCTAGTAAACCATAATGATGTTGATCTTTTGAATTCCTCATGTATTATGCACATAAATGATACTTACATTTTTTTTAGCTTCATAATTATAATGCACAATATGAATATTTAATAAACCAATTTAGAAATACCTCTCCTTTCAAATGAACAAGTGTAGTGATTGTGTTGTGTATAAATGAGAAAATTAGTTCTTTTCCCTCAAAAAAATTCTTACATAGAAATAAGCAAAATTAGTTATTTTCTCCAAAAATATAATTTTGAAATAAATATGGATAATGAAAAAAATTGTTTATGTATTGGCCATACAATTTACACTAAGGGATACACACATGTTGGGAATATCCAGTATAAATTTTGTTAGAATGCGCAAATGGAGACAAGTGCGGATTGTTATTTGATTAATATAATACACATATAAATACATTATCATGACCTTTGGAAAAGTTTGGATTCATCTTCCAAGAGGTCTCTTAGACTCTGATGATGGTTCCCATCACTTGTATTTTTATATTCATTCAAGTGAGTAACCCTAAAGGATTACATTTCCAACATTCCCCCCTTTAATCTAAATGGGTGTATGTGAATCCAAGAAGAGAGCTTAAATCTGGAAGTGGACAGTTGCCAATGGCTAAATGTTCTCTCTGAATCTAGTGGTTTTGGGTTGACTACAAACCAAATGGATAGCATAATTTGATGTCTTCTACTAAATGGTGGTGGTGGTTTAAAGAAGACCAAAAACCCTATAAATGGATCTAAGGCTCAATGGTTCCCAGAAAAATTACTAATTTAGCTAGAATCTAATGTAATCCAATGTCTTTTTCTAATTGGAAGTGATCTCAAATAGAGGTTTAAATATGACCGCAAATTGTTGTCTTGCAGAAGCCATAAATCTTCTACTAAATGGAAGTTTAAGGAAAACCACAAACCAATCTAGTGTTTTTAGGATGACCACAAACCAAATCATGCTCGCTTGTTACTACTCGATTGATAGGAATTCGAAACTTGAAGCCCAACTATCAATCACTGATGTTATTCCCCTGTGTCATGTACAAAGTGAGAAGAAGCAAATATTTACATTGCAAGATGTGTCAATACTTGAGAATGAATTCTTCGATATGACTAGTATATCTTCTTGACTATTGATGACCATTTCCAAGAATTCATCCACACATAGTGGTTCTTTACTCTTACATATTTCTTGTTTTTGAAACATCTCTTTATAGGATGATTATTCTTTTCACAATGCTCATAAGGATGAAGATCAAAACATTGATCTTCCACATGGCCAACTCGATGACAATGTTGGAATTTCAGAATCTAATCTTGAACTAGAGCAGGTGAATATGAACTTTCTCGAAGAAATCCAACACTTTGGAATTGGATTAGATTGGTATAATCCAAAATATGAAAGGTCCCTTCCTTTTCATGTCTGATACATGTTATGTGCTTATTGTCTCTGATTTCTTCCCAAGGTCTGATGATTGGATTGGAAAGAGAAGGACAAAATTATTCATGCACAACTTCATCTTCATCTACGCTTGTATACGAAGTTGGCTCACTTCGTTGTTATGGATGTTGATCTGGATCAACATCATCATCATCAAAATCGAACAGAGGGTTGTTCTAAAAAAAAACTAGTTCAAAATGTTGAAGATTATTCCGCTGAAGTTCATCATGAAGACGTTGAGTCTGAGTTTGAAGCAGTTCTACCTTGTCTTGTGAAACTTACAAACAATTTAGAACATATTGAAGAGTTGCTTTGTCAGTTATGATTGTATGGGAAGAAATGTAACTCGATACTTTAACAATCAAACTCTACAACACAAACTCAACAAATGAAGGGTGTCAACTTCTACCGAAAATGCACCCGTTACAGTGTATTTCAATCTTAACTTCAAAGAGTACAAGTAAACTTACAATGTTTCAAGCAATTGTTTTTGTGTGATGTCCACGAGCATGGAGTTGTTGGATTACTAGAGGGCATGGATATAGATCTGGAATCTATTCCTTTATTGTAATACAATGCACAACATCAGGAGCGTTTGCAAATTGTCGTGTTTGCATCCTTTGCTTGAAAACATCTATTGGAACTCAAAAAAGATAAGTTGTTGCACCTCTAGTTGTACTTGATGATTCTCCCAAAATCACATATAGAAGCGACTACAGTGTTCAAAGTTTGATGTTGTGAATAAAAATTGTGGGACAAGGGATGCTTATTGTAATAAGAAATCGAATCGGGGAAATCACTAAGTTGAATGGGGTTTGTTAGAATGTGCAAATGATATGTATTCCCTTAATCCACCGAGATAATGAAAGGTGTGCGTTGTTGATTTTTCTTGTTACAATTGGCGCAACTACCTTCAGCTTGGGAAGACACCAACAAATCTTTGTATCAATCACCACTAATGGAATTAATGTTCTCTCTCTAAAAACCCATGTGACGATGGTCTCTCTCTGTAAACCCAAGCAACGGTGATATCTCAAGGCAAGATCTTGGTATTACAACAAGATGTGTAGAGGCAGCTTGTAGGAAGAAGAAAACTCAACTCAAGGTGTTGTCAAGGTAAATCCTAACACTTGCGCATAGAGAGAGGATTTTTAAGTGGGAGAGTGAGAATAATGATGAGTTGTGAAATAGAATACTGACAAGCCATAGAATCAACCAAAGGGATAGTTAGAAGAGAGACAGAAAGCAGAGACAAAGAGGTTTTTATGAATGTGAGGGAAAATAAAATTCCAAGAGGAACGCTTCATTCTACACCATAACGTATGTGCAAATATGTAGGCTCAAATTTGAGTGAACTGACAAACTAGTTGGTAAAGAGGCACATAATGGAAGGAAAAGGGGAAAAGAGACATTTTTGAAAAATGAGGGGTTTCTAGACACACAGTGGTTTCTCATATGCTATGGACAACCACCATAGGCCCTAAGAACTGTAGAGTTGTGATACCACTTTTAGAATGCACAAATGGAGATAAGTGGGGATTTATATTTCATTAATATGATACACATATAAATACATTATCATGAAATTTGGATTCATCTTCATGTTATCCTCTTACTCGTATACAATCATGAAGTCTTAGAACACCACCTAATGTATTTCACATTTAAGGATACAGTTTTTATCCTAAGCGTATTTTTAGATTCTTATTTTTCCTCCTCCTACCTTACCTCTCAATGAGGTGTCGATGTGAAAGAAATTGAGGTGGTTTCATTATTGTATTATATATTTGTACAATTAAAATGAATACAATGGTTGAGAATATGACTTGAGGCCTTTTCTACCAAAGTTCTTGTCCTAATCTTGTGTGTTATATTTCTTCAATTGGTATCAGATCTCCTTTAGTCTTAAGGGCATGATAGCTTCCCCATGGTATTT
>JASDQU010372340.1:13670-28545 GCA_032191745.1 Picea mariana
AGTGTCATAAAAATACTCATCCCCATAAAAATAGTAGTTTTGATATGTGTGACTTGATGCCCACAAAATAGTCACTCACTTACATTTTTATAATAAGAGAACACTTTCCTTTACCGAATCATTACTGATTGTCATAGCATATGCTGATGCTCTCATATGGTCTTCGAAGGATGAAGATGACATTTTACTATTTAGCAAATATAATTTTATTCTTTTAAACAAAATTAAGAGGGTATATATATATATATATCCGGATGGGGTGCCATTCAATGCATAGTGCATATGACAATCCATCAGGCATTGAATACCCATGACACCTTGTTCATTGAACCTTGAGCCAGCGACGCATGTGGAAGTTTTTGGAGGCTGCAACATCTAATCATCCAAGGTATTTCGTATTCAACAAGATTTAGCTCTAGGGGAATGTTGCAGGCCTGGACGATGGAGGTTGGGATTCATAACTTCTAGTGCCTGGTGTTTAATGAGCCATTACCTGCCACGACGCAAGCGCAGTGAGGAGAATTAAGGAAGCTAAGGACTCGAGGGCAATGATATTTTGTTTATGGTTTCTACCTGGTGCACCATCAAAGAAGAAGAAAATAGTGGGTCTGGGAATTTCATTACAGGAAGTCCATCATGAGTGCATTCAGTATGCCATGACAGTGAGGCTGCTCGAAGCAAGGCAGGAGAGCTTACATTCCACTAGGACGACCTCTCTCCTCGATTGCGGGAAATGATAAGTCAAATTCTCATGGGAAGCGTTTCACGTCTCCTTCATGCAAATCGAACAAGGATCACCAGAAGGATAGCGGACACGCCTCAATTGGTTGGGGTTATAAGATTGAATGGTTTGATAGGCCAGGGCGCTCTCTGGGTTACGCCCCTAAATATTTCCATGGTTGGACTTCTTCTGAGAGCCCATCTCCAAGCTCCCCCTAGTAGTCCTTCAAGGTATAGTAATGATTATCAATCCTCTGCGCACCCAATGAAGAACTAACTGGATTCACCATCCATAGAAAATTTGAATGCAACCAACGTGAAGGAGTCTCGGCGCATCTTTGATGCCTTATCCACTCTTCAAAAATTGGTTTTCGAGCTTCGCAGCGAGGTCTTCGATGTCAAATTCCACCTCGATGTTCTGGAAAACCGTCTTGCCCTGACAACGAACTTCAACACTATTCGAGATGCCCCACCATCTCCCATGATAGTTGGAGTGACGATGCCCATCCTCCTTCCTCCTTGACAAAAATGAAGATGTGTTTGATGAACATCAGGTTCAACTTTTTTGGTGTTGGTTATTTTAGTTTGTATATGGTCCTCCTAGACATAATTGCTATCATTCTTGAGGCTAGATTAGGCTTACGAGTATTGTCCTTTTTGTGTATTTGACAATGTCAAATAGTCTATATGTCATTGAAAGATTGAATGGTTTGATAGGTGCTCCAGGTGGATATCGGTGGCCACCCACTTTTTCCGACTGGCTCAAAACAATTTTCTAGCAATTTTCGCAATTTACTATTTTTAGCAGGTTTTAACTTCCAGGGCCATTTTGAGGGCCTAAATGAATGTTTTTCAAGATTGAGGTTCTCAATGATAGCCAAAGGTATGATTGAGCCCCCAAAATGAATCTCCTCAACGATACCTTTCCAACGAGCTATCATACGCCTAAAACAGAGATCGTATGAAAAAGTTACGACCCCTGGAAGTTCATGCACCAACTTACCCAAACATGGCCCACATGACTTTTGACGCTTCATCTCCTAGGGTTAGGTTTTTGGATGTCTAGGGTTTTTGACATTTTGGTTTATTGTAAAAAGGCCTTTAGAGCCTCATTGTAATGATCTTCTTGCGAATGCGAGTAGCCGTCACATCTCTTCTTAGAGATAAGCTGCCACCATTTTAGCGAGTCTTTCACTCTGTATTTTTACAGTCTCTGTACATTTCTTTCATTAATAGAAATTGTGTATTACTGTATCTCTGTGTTTATGGTTGCATATCTGATATATTTCTGTTATATTATTGGATATACACAATATCTCTGTACATTTCTTTATTATATCTCCGGTCTCATTTCGTGTCGAAAATAATCCGAATCAATAAGCCAGGGCGCTCTCTGGGTTATGCCCCTAAATATTTCCTTGGTTGGACTTAGAGCCCACCTCCAACCTCCCCTAGTATTCCTTCCAGGAATAGTAATGGCGCTCAATCATCCAGACACCTGATGAAGAAATTTGAACACAACCAACGCAAAGGATTTTGGGTGCATCTTTGATGCCTTATCCATTCTTCAACAATATTGTTTTCGAACTTCGCACCGAGGTATTCAGCGAGGTATTCGATGTCAAATTCCACCTCGACGTTATGGAAAACCTTCTTATTTTTTGGTCTCATAGGAAGTATAGTCTTGAAAACTCAGCTGGAGCCAAGTTGGTTTCGAGTCATAGCGACTATCACTCCAAAGAACAATAGTAATTTTGTAACAGTTTTTCAGGAAAGGTAACTTATATATATATATTTCCAAAACTTTTTTTAGTTAGAATTTTGTTATTTAATTGCCAAGAGAGGAAACCAACTCTGGAAAAGTGTTTGAGATTCAAAAAGAGTGACTGGAGGACCAAAATTTGAAATGTTCCCACATAGTGTACTATCTATGAACTGAAACAAACTGAAAAGAAAGAAACTAGAAGCTAAACTAAAGGAAAAAATCATGAAACATAACTGAGAGGTCATCCTTCTCCAGGTGCATTGTCATAGTCGTTGCCATGGTGCTGAGAAGGATCAGGCCACATCGGAACAATTAAACTCTGCTATGAGCTGAAAATATAGTCATATAGTTCTCCAATCTGAATCTCCATCCACCCCTGATGATATTTCATCTCTGCCATGTCCCTGTACGTGCTGAGGTCAAAGATGAGTTGTGATAGTCTCCGGAAAGGTGAATGAGCCGCTCTTCCATTCTTTGTATGGGGGGCGCTAGCTTTGCTGCATATCGATGCCATGTTCTCTGCATCTGCGATCCTCTGCATTGAGCTCTTTGTTTCCATCATTCTCACCATGGGTTCTCCGGGGAGTCTCCTCATGAATTTGAGGAATTTATTCCTCGACAATTGCAAAGCCCCATCTTTCGTCCTCAGGTTGAACCCCAGAAGAATTCTCTTCGTCTAGCTAATAAGCCATGGAATACTACACCGAATCAAATCTACACGAGGAAGGTGAGTGACATCGCCTATTGTATACACTTCGAATAGTGCCACTACTGTGATTTGACCTAGCATGCTCACTAAGCATGGTGCCTGCAGAAAGTAGATCTGGAATGAAGAGGAGCGGTGGTTTGGAGCTATAAGGTACCAAGAACCGCATAACAGAGAAAAGTTGTGGCTGCTTTCTTATTGCAAAGGCTAGTATGGACAGAAGAGCCTCGTGCAAGCCTTTGTAATGAAAAATCAACCCATTTTCTAGAGCGTTGAAACCATCCATAACTGCTGCATTAATCTCACATGAACTAGGAATGTCCTTCCAGGGATTAAAGAGCATCGATAGCCACCATACTTGGGAAGTACGCACAGTATTAGGTGGCGAGTCACAGATTTCTCTGCATCTCTTCATGCATGCAAAGTTAACAGCCCATCCATGGGAAATTTATTAATATTAATAACCATAAAAGAAAGTAATTTTTTAACTCTTAACTTTAATGATTACATTAGTTAATAAATTAAATAATATATTATTTCTTAATCTTATTAATCTAATAAATATAAATTATATATATATTTTAAAATATAACTATTTTAAAATTGTAAAAAAGTTGTTATATCAATTACAAAATTGTAAAAAAGTTGTTATATCAATTACAAAATTATAAGTATAAAATAATATTACAAGACCATACAAATTATTTAAAATTATCTAAAATAATATTGAGATTTCAGAAATGTTAATTCGATGTTCTCCACAAAAGGGTTTTCAAAAATGTGAATTCAGTGTTTCAAACAACAAGGGGTTTACATGTTTGAAGGATTGATAAACCAATTCGCCCATGAATTTCACTATCAATGCACCAACTTACTAATAAATACTTATTAGAATTTTCTCAATCATTTAAAGAGATACTAACATTAAGGAACTTATTACTTATTCATTATCGAGTGACAAATTCATTTGTTAATGTTTTTAATATTCCTTCCTAATCTTTTTATTAATATTTTTCCATTCACATATATATTCACTCAATAATATTTTTGTTTAATTTTATAAATACGATGATGATTATTATTAATGTCTATTGAGCTTAAGAAGATAAGAAATTATTTGGATTTCTTTCAAATTGTATTTCTATGCTAAAACAATCATTGAGAGAAGCTAAAAATTGTATTTCTATGCTAAAAACTCATTAAAACTTACATATTTCTTCATATATACTATGAGTATAAAGAATACTCATACTTGCATTTTATCATTCCTTTTGAATAAAAAATAATTATTCCTTTTGTTCAAACTATATTCTGGTCTACATACATAATCGAATATCATTTCTTCTAGCTGAAAGTTAAGTAATATTTATTACAAGATACATTATTTCACTTTTCAGTTTTTGTTTCCTCCTATTTCTTCTTCCATCCTCTAAAAATTTAATTGTATGGAACATATAAATATTTTCCTTCCAATTTTAAATGTTTAAATATTTATACGTGCCCAACTAATAAACACAAATATTTTGTTTTAAGAAAGATCAACTTAAAAAATAAAATCAATCAATCTTATGGATGCCTTGGCATAGTTTCCTAGCCAGAAAAATCTCAAGGGTTACAACAGAAGGGTTACCAACAACCAGGGAGGGACATGACTATCTATTTGTGGTAGTTGACAGGTTCAACAAAATGTGCATTCTCATGCCTTGTAAAAAGACCATCAATGAACAAGAAGCAACAAATAAGTTCTTTGAACAGGTCTAGGTGCACTTTGAGATACTAAGGAGCATCATCTCAGATAGGTATACCATATTTCTCATTTTGGACTACGTTGTGGGAGAATATGGACACTATGTTGAACATGTATACAAATTTCCAACCAGATATAGATGGACACACAAAAGTATTCAACGGGAATTTGGTGCAGCTTTTGAGGGGTTGCAATCAAGAGCATCCTAAGACCTAGGATGAAAATTTGATCTATATACAACACTCCTATAATAAACAAGTCCACACTTCTACTGGTAAGTCACCTTTTGAAGCTTGTTTTGGTTGTTTTCCACCTTCACCCTTAGATGTTGTATATGGAAAACAAGGAGGAGTGAGGGAGGACCTCACAAGAGATGCATTAAAAGAAGAAAAAATTGTTGAGAAGATTAGGTAGATCCATTTGCTAGTACATGAGACACTGAAGAGGTCACAAGAAAAGTACAAGGCTGGACATGACCATCATAGAATAGAGAAAACATTTAGAGTGAGAGAGAGAGTATGGTTACAACTAAGTAAGGAAAGACTATAGGGTCCTAGTAAGAAGATCAAGGACCTACACTATGGTCCTTTTGAGGTATTGGAAAAGGTGGGAGATAACACCTATAGACTCTGTCTACCCCAATACATGTGAATTTGATCAGTAGTGAATGTGGAGAATCTCAAACTGTATGAGACTTCAATGCTAGATCAAGATGAGGAGCGGGTCCTACCCTCCATAGAGGACTTAGCACCAAATGCTCCTGAAGAGTTAACAAAGGACATCGTTTTATAGAAGCAGTAAATAACTACAATACATGGGAAACATGACCTTTGGCAGATTGGTTTGAAAGGACAACTTCTAGTAAAAGAAAAGTGGTACCCCAGGGAGAAGGTCGAGGAAAAAATTTCTCACCTCATTTAGTAAAAAATTTGGGGATAAAAATCCTCCTTAAATGGGGATGTATGATCTGGATTAGATCATTCTACTACTTTTCATGTATGTTGATTCTTCCCGAGTGGAAAATTTTGAGGAATAAGATTTAACGGCCATTTTAGTTGCATGTCCCAGTTTGCAAAATTGCGGTCTAAAACCTTTCGAGGCCATTTGAGGTATGAAACAAATTTTTGGGGGGTCAAAAATTTCCTAGAATGGCTTAGACCTCGTGACGCTATTCTATGATACCTTTCTAATGGTGCAAAAATCATGTCAATCAGAGTTCCTATGAAAAAATTATGCCTCCCACAAGTTGACATATCATGTTGACCACCATGCTACGAGAGGATGCCATGCCAGCTTAGATTACTCATGCATATGGGGCTAGCCACATGTGTATTTTCAAGAAGATTCTAGAATATTCAAAACCCTATCACAATTTAGGGTTGAAGAAGTCAAAAACCTATCCCTATATGACTATCTAGCTATCTCAAATACAGAGCCACTAAGAGGAGAAGGGGTTCCATTATTTTGCATTATATATTGTTCCATTACTGAGAAAAACATCTGAGAGTGGTATTATGTGGGAATAATAGAGGAGGAGAGATTTTGTAGTAGCCATACATTCCATAGGTCAAATCAAACTCCACAAAGAGTGCAACTTTCTTTGTACTTGAATCATTTCTTTACCAGAGAAAAGAGAGCAGAGCAGCCTCACCTTCTAGCTGGGTTTTATCTTGTATTGGGTTTCTGAGGTAATATATTGTGTTTATTTGTGGATGATGTGAATTTTTTTTACTGTTCTCTATTGTTCTTTGTTTTATCTATTTTATTAGTAACTAAATGTTATGGAGATCTAAAGGAAATTAACCATAATAGTAAATATTTCAGTATTTTATTAGATATGTTGTGACGAGCTATTCTAGTGGAATATCCACTATAGTTTATAGATCAAAATTAGTATGTGTAGAACTGTAAAATAACTAATTTGAAATTATTTGTATGGTAGTTAATAATGTACAAAGGAGGAAGAATGTGTAGGGGTAGGGTTGTGAGAGGATGTTCTATGCCTGTTTTCCACAACCTACATCAATATATTCACCTCCTCGAGAAGTGGAATGAACTTTGGATCATGCAAAAATATTAGCCATTGAATTGATAAACATGATGAGATCATTCCATAGGATGTCTGAATCATTGATGGATCGATTGGAGAAAGAGGAAGGGGGAATATCTACTATTGTCGATGGATCAAAAAATCCCACCAACAACAACATGCATAGGGAGTTAGAGAAGGTTAAATTCCTATAGTTTTGGGGATCTATTGATGATCCGATCTTCGAGGATTGGCTTGAGAACATTACTATTCTTTTTTCCTTGATGGATTACACCTCCAATATGAAAGTTCATATGGGTGTTTCCCAACTTAAGGTAAGTTATCTTTTGTGGTGGAGGATACTTTTGCAACAACTCAGAGTGAGTATTTCTGTGATTTCATGGGATTTTTTCGAGGAGCAATTCCAGTAAAGATATTTTTCAGAGGAATTCATTGAGCATCAACTTAATAAATTCAATGCTATTTTTCAAGGTGGATGATTTATACCTGAGTACAAGACGAGATATATGGATTTGATACGGTATAAACCACACCTCAACACTGATAAGTTGAAGATGAAAAGGTTTGTTTATGGAATCAATTTCAATATCAAGAAAAAGGGTGAGGATCATAATTCCTAAGACCCGTTGATGTTCATATTGTTCAAGATCCAAAAAACAACCTCGGGAGGATATGAATCCATTGTGATTTTATAGAGGTGGTACTCCTCTTTGGTTGAAATGTTGGAAGATTCTTAGTAAGTTTCTACAATGAATGTAAAGGGTGAATGCTAAAGAGAAAACCCTAAAATATCTTCCAATAAATATTGTATATACAAATTAATCAACCCTTATATACATTTATACAAATATACATCAAAACATTTGAAGAAATAATGGCTAATGTGCGTCAATAGAGAATTTTGTGCACAATCTTTTGGAGTCTCCCTTCAATAAAAAATATTTATTTCTTGAAAGATAAACTGAACTTGGAATCTACTATGACTTTTTTAAGATGAACAAATTTACACGTCTTCAAAGAATTTTAAATGATAACTTCATTAATACTAAAAAATGATTTTAATAGGGAAGACATCTGAAATCACATGCTTTCAACTCAAGTCTGAGAAACAACTAATGTAATACCCTAAAATTGTTCTTTGTAGGAGAAATTTATAAAAATATCCCCATATGACAAGTTCAATAATGTCTAGAGCAAGAAAAATGAAACAACCTCAAAATATTCCAATGAAAATCATATGAATTGAAATAAACCACATCTATTTTTTACAAGTAGATATTTTGCTCCTTCAGTCCTGAAATGTTACAAGATGACTAAATATTTGAAGAGAAAGAACTGCTAAGACCCAAATATTCCTATTTTCCATACATTCATGGAAGATTTGATGGAAATAAACAAAAAAGAAGAATATGTACATAAATAAGTTTTAGTTGGCTTGTCCATCGAATCTTGGAAAAATGGAACTTTGCTTCTTGTAGAATATTCACCACTGTAGAAACTTCTAACTTCCATCCCCTTGATGGTGCCTTCTCTTTCCTTTTTAAAATATTCTCTCAATGTTCTTGAAGTAGTTAGGTATTTTCTTTCTAGAATTTTTCATACGCTTCATTTTTTAATTAATGATTTATTGAAGTCTCATGAATCACTTATGTCATTGAAATATATGCCTTCGAGTGGGACCTACTTTATCCCTTTATAAAAGACATTTAATAACTTTTGAATTCCAAAACTTGAAGATGACTTACTTAAACAAAAGTGGACTATGTTTTAAGTTTTTGAACATTACAGTTGACTTATTAGCCATGGAAACCACTCTAGAAGTAATATTTACCGTCCTAGCTTTCCAACGAGTCTTCTCGATCATGATTTGGAGTTTGGTATCTCAAGTTATAGCCTCGAGAAGTCGAGGTTCCAAAAATATTTACCAACAAACCATGAAAACAAAGCTGACTATTCTTTCAATTTCTAGGATAATTGTTTCCAAACTGATCTCTTGAAAACTGTCTCATTTTCTTCCTCATCGAATTATCTTTCCAACGAGGTATGTTTTGCCAAAAAAAGGACACCTAAATATTGAGTTATGAACTTCTAAGATCATTGCTCCACAAGAATCCATCAAATTTATGGATCAATCATAACTCTTCATTAAAATTTTCCATTTTAAATCCAAATCCCACATGCATTGTGGAGATGATAAGTTCATTCTTTATGATGAAAAGTTTTACATAGTCTTTATGTGGAATATATAAGACTATAGAGGCTTTGGTGTAGCTCTGGTTCCTTAAGAAAGTTTCATGAATTAATAAAATTTTGATGGCCCAGTCAACATCCAATAATAGCCCAGTCATAACCTAGTCAGTGCCAATGTCATCGCCATGTGTCACCCATGGGTAGGTCCACATCACTTCCACATGTCATTAATGGATTGGTTCACTTCATTTCCAAGTGTCATTAAGGGATGGGTCCATGCCAGTGCCACATGTCTTAGTATGGTAGGTCCACGAAAATGGGGAAGAAACTTAGGATAGAAAATAATGTTAAAAATTAAATGTAGGGTTTGTGGAGTTATGAGAACGCAAAGGTAAAGGAGGTAGGTGAGGGGATAAAAAATGGTAAAAATGACTAAGTATGAGGTGAAAAAGGGGAATGGAGAGTGCATATTAGTGAATGGGATATTGTAGACCTACAAACCTAAATAATTGAGAATGGGGAAAGGTAAGGAGGCTTGCATCGAAACAAGAAATGTGACTAAGTATGAAAAAGGTGAAAAGTGAAAAGTGCATTATGGAGGACGTGGAAGCAAGAGGTGTAATTTGTAGGTAGCACGATTTTGAGAATGGGGAAAGGTAAGGAAGCTCGCATCAAAACAAGAAATGTGACTAAGTATGAAAAAGGTGAAAAGTGAAAAGTGCATTATGGAGGATGTGGAAGCAAGAGGTGTAATTTGTAGGTAGCACGATTGTAGACCTGCGGAATTATGTGCATGCGGACCTAGGACTTGTTCCAACCCTACATTGTTACTCCTACATAACTCAAATTTGACTAAGTGTTGGTATAGTAAAACATGGTAAGTGTTGGGAACACAATGAAATTAAGTGAAATATGGTATGTGAAATATAGAAATAACATGAATATAGAGAATAAAAAGAAAATAAGAAAGGAAAAAGGAAAATAAGAAAGGGAAAAAGAAAATGGAAAATAAGAAGAATAAGAAGAAAATGTGAAAGGGAAAAAGAAAAAAGAAAAAGAAAATGAAAAATGAAATAATGGAAGTGAAAATGGAAAGAAAATGGGAATATGAACTTGAATGTGGAAATGGATAAGGAAACGAGAGTAAGGAATGAAAGAGAGATAAATGACGAAGTATAAAGTGTGTTTCCGAGATTAAGTGGGATTATGGGAAAATTAGCGTGGTTCAAAGAAAATCTTAGTTCCAAGAAAAATTTACTCAGTTACACATGGAAAAAGCGTGTTTTGGGAAGTTAGACAAAAACCTGGATATCTTGAGCATACAGACTCATACTTTTAATCCGTAAAATTCATTATGAATTTGAGATTGAGGGATACACTATGAATTGATAATTGTTCAAAATTTATTTATTCTGTTATCATTTTTTTTTATTTTTCCAAGAGAGGGAAATCTAGTTGATTAAAAAATTTTAATAAAAAAAACCTTACTCGAAGCAATAGAGAAGGCTATCATTTCATAAAATGAGATCAATAGTGTTGGACAAAATTGGCCGCTGAGGCCAACCAGATATGTAGCTCCAATCACAACACCACAATAGTCAGTCAACATACATGCAATGATGCATAGAGACACACTGAGAGGACCGATTTTGGAAATTCCATGACTCCTAGCTATTAACCAGATACCATTGTATTGACCACCTACCCATTAGTAGTATCGACTAGTACAACAAAATCAATTACCACCTCAAAACAATAGAACGGTAAATTTCCAATCTAGAAGTATGAGTCAAGGTCCTAGGAGGGGGTGTTGGAATGCAGAGAATTTCATTATCAAAGAGATTGTCCTCGTGAGTATAAGGGATCTAGAAAAAAATAGATTCAAACAACTATGGGGTATTTGGGAAAGGCCCACAAGATACATTCGGTGGTGAATAGCCACCACACAGAGCACTAGTCTATACTTCTTGTGACTACATGTAAAATTAATAATCAAATGTTTTCCATTTTACTAGACCCAAAAGCGATTGAGAGTTTTATTTATCATGCTGCATTCAAAATATTAAAGGTAAAAACTATCGAACAAAAATAATTTAGCCAAGTTGAGAAAGTGCCTAGAGAAAAACAAAGATTCAGAAGACTAGTGAAGGATTGTGAGATTGACTTAAGTAAATGTATAGATAAGGTACCATTATATATCACAATCCTAGGATCATACGATGTGGTGATTGCTATGGATTGGTTGGAGACACATGAGGGAATATTAAAGTATAATAACAAGAATTCATGTTTTATGGATGACTTGGGATAAAAAAAAAAAATTAGTAGGAAGGAACCAAGGTGTATCCTTAAAATTTATAAATTCCTTACAAATTAAGAATATTATGAGGAAGGGATGTACACTGTATGTGGTATTAGCCATGAATGTTAAGGAAGAAAATATTAATCTAGAATCTTACCTAGTAGTGTTAGAATTAATGGATGTATTTCCAGAGGAATTTCCTAGATTGTCTCCTAAGAGGGAATTATAGTTCATTATTGAACTTAAACCAGGTACTGAACCTATTTCTAGAACATCGTATAGGATGAGGACATCGAAATTGCAAGAGCTTAAAATAAAATTAAAGGAAATTTTGGTATTGGGACTTATATGGCCAAGTGTATCTCCATGGGGAGCACCAATAATCTTTGTGAAGAAGAAGGATGTATGGTGGTGGATTTGCATTGACTATCATCAGTTAAACAAAGCAGCGGTTAAAAATCAATACCTATTTCCCAGGATCAATGACTTGTTTGACCAAATGAATGGAGTGAAAATGTTCTCAAGGTAGATTTGAGGTCAAGGTATCACCAATTAAAAATTAAAGAAGTCATACCAAAGAGTACTTTTAAAACAATATTTGGACATTATGAATTTTTTGTGCTACCTTTTGTCTTAACTAACGCCCCTGTAGTGTTTATGATCTTGATAAATGAAGTGTTCCATGAGTATCTTGGTAAATTTTTTTAGGTTTTTATTGATGACATTTTAATTTACTCTTGAAACCAAGAGGAGCATGAGGAGAAGTAAATATTAGTTTTACAATGTTTAAGGGAAAACAAATTGCATGGAAAATTATCGAAATGTTTGTTTTATGAATCAAAGATACATTAATTGGGACACATCATTTAGGGAGAAAGGATTGTTGTTGATCCAACAAATATATAGGCTATTATGGAATGGAAAACACCAACCAACGTACATGAAGTATGGATTTTTATGTGCTTATCATGGTATTACCAACGATTTGTTGAAGGGTTTTCAAAGATTGAAAACCCCATCATAGAGCTACAAAATAAAAGTAAGAAATTTATTTGGATTGATAAATGTGAAGAGGCATTTTGATAAATTAAATAATTTTTAATCACCACACCAATATTAAAGGTACCTGATATGGATCAAGACTTCTTAGTATGAATTGATGCATCTAAGGAAGGATTAGGAGGTGTTTTGATGCAAGAAGGAAGAGTAATAGCCTATGCATCAAGGAAACACAGACTCCATGAAGAGAACTATATGACTCATGATTTGTAGTTGTTAGATATAGTCCATGCATTAAGGATATGGAGGCACTAGCCAATAAGTAGGAAATTGAAACAAAAAAATGATCATAGTGGATACAACATATCTTTACTCAGAGCAGTTTAAATGCTAGATAAAGGAGATTGTCTGACTTACTGAGCGAGTATGATCTCAAGATCACGCATATCAAAGGAACATTAAATAGATTAGTTGATGTCTTGAGTCAATGACCATGTATATTTTCAGTTATCCCATTAAGAACAAATCTATAAGAAAGGATATTAATTTCACAACTAGATGATGGTTGGTATAAGGAAGTAAAGGAAAACATCAAGAGTGAAGTTATTCTTATACCTAAATACATGAGATAAAATTTGGATTCTAACAGATTATTGAGACTAAAAGGAAGAATCTACGTACCATTGAATGAATAATTGTGAAATTTGATTATAAAAGAGGCTCATGGAGTGGTTTACATGGCTCATCATGGATTCAAAAAGATTTCCTGAAAGGGAATGAATACCGATATTGTAAATTTTGTGGCAAGATGTCTTGAATTCCAACAGGTGAAGGCTGAGCATAGGAATCTAGTGGAATTGTTACAGACACATTCCATACTAGAGTGTAAATGAGAAATTATATCTATTTATTTTCTAGTTGGACTACCTGTTATGACACAAAGATATGATTTTATTTTTGTAGTGGTTGACACTCTGACAAAGAGTGCTCACTTTATTTTGGTACAAGATATTTATCACGCTTCGGAAATTGCTAGAGATTTTATAAACGAAATTGTGTGATTGCATGGTGTACCAAAGAATATAATTTTAGATAGAGGAGAAATTTTCATAGGAAGATTTTGGACTAGTTTTCAGGATGCATTGGGAACACAACTAAAATTTAGTATCGCTTATCACCCTGATACAAATGGATAGATAGAAGGGATGAATAAATTATTGAAGATATGTTAAGAATGTACGTGATGGACCAACAATGTAGCGTGCCAATTGCTCTGATACCAATTTGTAGCGTGCCAATTGCTCTGATACCAATTTGTAGTGTACCATTTTTAAAGAACCAAGAGGATTAACGCGCTCTTGTAATATTCTGTACACTCTTTTAATAATAAACACAGGCCAATATAACCAGATGCATTTAAGCACAATTAAACACATTTAAAATATAGAGTGAAACATATCTCGTTACTGCTATAATCACACATTCCATAGTATTCAACAATAATTCATTTACACAACGAAAACATGATACATAAGCATAATTCAAATACTTATCTTTTAACAGCTGTAGAAATCACCAACCGAGTGCAGACCTTCCACGAACCTCCCAGCCTTAGACCACACTGTTCATCCGCTCAACAGTGGATCACCCCCGAGCTGGGACCGAGCTCCACCCCCCCAAGGCAAGGAATCCTAGGCTAGGCTAAGGTTACAGGGAAGACAACACAAAAGTATCTGGAAGGATTCTTCCCAAAGATGCCATCTTACACCCACTACTACCAGACTCTCATTCCCCACATGCCTGTTCCGCCCTGGAGTATACACCTTCACACGCACAGTCCATCGGTGCTAACCTCCCCTCTGGGTCTCAGCAATAGGCTGGATCAGGAAGTCTCAGAGCCCGTAGCTGGTGCTGGACACTCTCTGGAAGAAAACACTTCCCAGCAAACTCTTTCACCTGGAAAGAGTTGCTCGCAGGCCTGACAACCTGCCTCTTCAAACCACAATCACCTCCCGCACTTGGAGAGAGGTTACACACAAGCTAAGCACGAGTTCACACTGGCCAGTAAGCCACGCGCAGTCCAGCACTGTGTGGCCACAACATCCAACTGGGAAATAGACACGGGCTTCTCGCACAGGCTCAACAATGGTGCATGGTCTCACACGGTTGAATTCTGGGAAACACGCGACAGCAAATCCGCACCAGGTACCACACAGACTCGAACCTCTCAGACAGGAATTGTACCAGGGTATTTCAGAAGTCCACACAGGCTTTTCGGCTTTTTTCTGGGATGAACAGAAGGTGCACTTTTATCTCAGCACCACAGGCCTTTTCTGGTTCGGAGGATGAAAACTCGGTAATCCTGCAAAGGTCGTACGGGTTCACGCTCAGAGGTT
>JASDQU010372340.1:33069-48263 GCA_032191745.1 Picea mariana
TTAAATTCTCAACACTTAACTTAATTATGATTTACATAATTTTGAATGAGAAGTTATATTATTCTCCATTTTTTTTTTAAATGTAGATGATTTTAACTATCAAATTATATAATCATATTCTAATTAAATTATTGTAAAGCAAAATCCCAATTTCAATTTTCTATTTATGATAGTAAAATAATATTCTACTATATAAAATTAATAAAAATCTTTTACAATTTAAACTATAATTTTTTTATATAATCATATTCTAATTAAATCATTGTAAAACAAAATCCTGATTTCAATTTTCTTTTTATTTGGGATAGTATAATAATATTTTACTATGTAGAAGTAATAAAAATCATTTACAACTTAAACCAAAGATCATATTGTAACGTGTATAGGTAAGACGAAGTGTCTACAATTTGATGATTCCAAGTCCATTGTGATAACAAAATATATTCCTCACAACTATATAAATATAATAAAATATATATTGAACTATATAAATATAACAAAATATTAAATATTACTTGGTTGTTACTTATCAATACAATATGCTAAACGTTTAGGTTACCTACAATACACACATGTTTACATACTATTGAAACATAGTATGATATAAATGTTATTGTTAAATGTAATATTGATTTAATAATACAAATATTAATATATTATTAAGTTTTCAAAGAAAATTAAATAATATTTTTATGTTAGCATTAAGTAATTTGAAAGATCGTGACTGGTTTCCTTTATCCTTTATACTATGTAAGGAAAGAAATTTTGTATTACATTTTCTATATACAATATTGATGATTTATTGCATATCAATGATGTGTATAATTAATTGTTATGGGGTTTATCGGTAAATGTGGACATAAACAAATCTTCCTAGATCCATCTAGATCTAGAACAAAACAAGACAAAATATGATACTTTTCCTAAGCTCTAAACATTAAGTTTACTATCCAACAAGAGATGAAAAACATACCGTTTAAATATCGCTTCCTCTTGCCGTTGTCGTCTTAACTCCACTCCAGTGCTCCTGTGATGTTAGATATGCAAGGGAACACAAGCCAACCAAAGTGAAAGCAATATAATATACGCAACGAGAACTTATGCATATGATCAAGGAATCATACAATAAAACAAAGCAAGTTTTATGGGAAATAAACATATCATTGTATTACAAATAATGAAAGTGGAGATTACAACCAAAGCCTTGATGTTACAAGGTTCCCTTCCAATGATCCTTTGCTCCAACATACACACTTGCTCCAACCTTGAATGAAGAAGATCCACAATGACTTGATAAACTGAAATGAAGCCCTCAAGTATAAACTGGAGTAGAATTCCTCATCCAATCCTTAGCCTGTTCAACAATAATCTTGCTTGAATCAACCTTCCTAACCTTTTCCATGAGAAGTCTCTCTTTATATAAAGAAGAGAGAGATGGTTAAAGAGATTAGGATAATACCACCAAATCAAAGAAGTGAGTATTATCCCAACCATATGAATGTCACCTCACCTTCTAGAAGATCCCCTTCTATAACTTTCGTGAAACTTACCCTTTTCTTAGCCTTTTGACATCGTCGCACCCTAGCTGAAGAGTAGGCTGTGGAGACATCGCAAACTAGTTTTAGGGCAGAGTGCGACGACCAAGCATTGTCGCACCCTGCTTATGGTGCAGCCTGCGACGACCTTCCTTGATAGGGTTTTTTAGAAGAGAAAGTCAGTCACTCTCCTCATGAAGAAAGTCTCTTTTTGGGAACATGAACACATGTTGTCAATGGATCACTATGATGACCAAAATAATGTGTAACATTAACATATTAAGTAAATTAGGTTTAAAAATTCATAATGTATATATATTTTAAACATAGCTCCAAGAGTTAGCTCAAATGGTTTTGAGTCAAATGTGAAGCTATCCCCAACGAAGAAGGTCATGGATTCAAATCTCTTGTTTCTCCTTTAGATTTGGCCCCATATATTCCATAGAAAAAAAATATTTAAAACATGGTATTATGATTAAGTTTTTAATAATTAAAAGGTCTAAATTATATATATATTAAATTAGGCTTAAAAATTCATGATGTATATATATTTTAAACATGGTATTATGATCAATTTTTTAATAATTAAAAGGTTTATAGTAGTAAAAGAAAATTATGAAAGCTTTTGGTTTATGTAAATAAAATTAATGATTATTTATATTTAATGAAGTAGTCTAAAAACATCTAGGTTTATATTTATTCATTTAATTTTAATTTTTTTTTTGTAAGTTAGATTGTATAAAAAGCCTTCAAAAAGTAGAAATTACAGTATTAGCGTTTTGTTCCAGATTGTAAAAACTGAACGGCCTCGAAGAGAAACCAGTTCATCCAGTAGAACATGTCAAGAGCTAAAGTCTTAAGTTACCAGTCATAGAGATTACAATATCTAAATACAAAAATTGCAGCCCCCTGTGGGAGACCGAATTGACCTTTCGTCTAATACTGACATAATTGAAACAAACAAAATATGACTATAGGCCCTATGTGGAAAAATAAAAGTTAAACACCCTGTTAACCATGCATAGAGACACCTGCACAAATCAGGTGGCAGGCTTGTAGTATGGCCATGCGTCTAGGGAAGTGGCGTTGTTCGTTGGGTCTGCGACTGATGCCTCTTCCTCCTCGACCAATACCCCTTCCTCCTTCATAGTCCCATGTGCAGTTGACACAAGAATGGGCAACTCAATCCATGTTGCATTAGCTTCTCCATCTGTGGGGTGGCCTGCTCCCTGCAATGATGAAAGCATTTGCAGGAAAAACGTTGGCTTCCCATCCAAGATCTCCATCCAGAATCACAGGTCGTCCAAATCCTGTTGTAATTCAAAGACCATTGCAGAATTGCAAGGCCTTCTTGCAATTTTGAGCCTGATGCTAAGTCGGTGTAGGAGTGAGGCTCTTGTTGTGGTCCATGGCTAGCTCCAAACCCTTCACTCTATGTTTGGGCGCAGTGTGGTTGGGCTGGGGGAAAATGGGCTGGTGTGTTCGCAGGCGAGTTGGGAGGAATGATAGGAATTGGCTGCGAGGTGGAGGCCAAATCGGAGAGTGGCCCTGGGTTGAAACCCAAAGAGTTTTCGGAGAGATCAAACCATTCAAGCCTGCATGCGAAAGGAGAGGAAAGGGGTGGGAGACTACTGAGGCTATGGCCAGACTGTGTCGAAGAACTGTGAGAGGGTGTAGGCAGGGGCCGAAGAGCCATGCACGGTCGACTGGGCTGCCAAGCTGAGCCACGTTTAGATTTCCTCCTTTGTCTCATCATGTCTGAGACGTTGTGAAGGTTGTCAAGCAGGGTGAAGAACTGTGAGAGGGTGTAGGCAGGGGCCGAAGAGCCATGCACGGTCGACTGGGCTGCCAAGCTGAGCCATGTTTAGATTTCCTCCTTTGTCTCGTCATGTCTGAGACGTTGTGAAGGTTGTCAAGCGCATGAAGGAAGAAGAGGGAGCGAAGGAGAAGCTGAGGGGAGTGCAGTCTGCTGAAGGACTCGGCCGAGGATGAATGAATCCATAATCACACCTGGTGGAGTTCATAATGTCAAAATCGTTGGTTGAAGAATACACACACGAGATGAGTAAATTCTGGTTCATGGCTCTGATCCATCCAAGGGACTAATAGCCAGAGCAGGGAGCACTGAGATTAATGGAGCCCTGGTTGGCCCAAGTTTGTTTTAAATGCATGGCGGTGGTGGGAGGGGGTGGCACACACCTGTCACGTGGTTGGCGCCATGGTGGTCGCCTCCTATCCAATCCTCTTGACATTTGGTCCGCAATAACACCTCATCTGGGGTCATTTTATTTTAAATTAACAATACTCTAAACATGTTTTAAGTTTACTAACAAAGTAACTTCCAAACACTACTTTAGTATGATTCTTAAAATTATGGAAAATAAACTCATGAAAGGTCATGTTGTAGAAACATATGAAGTAAGTAGGAGGCTTAGGGAAATTTGGAGGCATACAACCCCATACTTTTGCTAGAGGGGGTGCCCAAAGGGTTTTGACATAGCCTCGAGTTGGGGAGAAGGTGTGGTGTTTATAGGTTGAGGAAGAAAAAATTCAAACATTGTATGAAAATAAATTATATCTTTGCAAGGTGTCTAATACTTATTCCTTCTCTCTTTTCATGTTTTTGAATTCAGTTGTAACAAATTCATATAAACTGTTGAACTCATCATGAAATTGGATATTAGTTTACAAATATCTTCCCACTCATCATGAAATTGGATATTAGTTTACAAATATCTTCCCATCTTATAATTTTTACAAAACATAATGTATATATCTATATACATGCAACACATTAAAACTTAAATCATGATATATTTTTTCATTAAAAAATGTATTGATTTAGAGAATAGTTTGTACTAATGTGATGTTATTTTTAATTATTTTAAGGATATTTTTATATTGGTTTAAAATAAACCTTGAAATATGATGTGAAGTACATACATGCACGGTAGGGCTTGATGGCATTATACTAATCAAATATATTTATGTATTTATGATCCTTAATTAACACTTGAAGATATAATTAAGTTGTCTCAATACCTAGATATACCATTTAGATATTTAGTTTGAACCTAAATATATGGGTTAGGGATAATTCCTCATTTTTCAACCATGAACCATGGCTTTGGCCATGGAACCCATCCATGTTGCACACAAACCTTGAAATTGGGCATGTATTTCTCTCAAAGGGAAAATATATCCTATGTAGAGCATGCATCATGTTTTTGGGCCTTGCATGGTGCATGAGAACTAAAATCATTGGCTAGCACATAAATCACTAGTTTTCTATCTTGAACCATGCATTAGTCTATGAGACCCATCCTTATTGTTAACAAACATAAAAATTGAGCTTATATTTGTCTTGTAATACAAATATGTCGCCCTTTATTATGGTTTAATACCCCATGTTAACGCTTTGTAAATTCCCATAGGTTGTCGAGAGGTAGAAACAATTTACCAAAGGTAACTTTATCCAACCACTTTGAAATTGGGATCTAGCCCTGCCAGTTTCAGAGAGGGATCTCTCTATATGATTTAAGTAATCTTTAAATTTCCAGATATTAGACTAGTTAAATGTGTAAAGTTTGAGTTGTTTGTTTTGATAAAATGGCTGAAAATGTTTCACGCGTCCATTGGGATATGGGGTATGTCTTATAAGGTTCGAGATCAAACACAGATTTTATAAGGCCTTCTTCACAGGGTAGGATAATGCAACTATCAGATTATTTAGAATTAAAATGATGAATAGCGGAAAAGATGAGGAAATCAGTTAAAATAAAGGAGAAACTAAGAATTCCTTTATCCTAACATCAGAGGATAAACACTTAGATCTTTAAAATTCAGAAAACAGAGTATACGAAGATAAATTATGCAACTTTAAATCCTTTTAAATGATCAGATTTAGAAAACACATATGAATACAAAGACAAGAAAAACTTTCAACAGAGAAAAGTAAACATCAACGATAGTTAACATGCATGAATCCTATGAAAAATGTCTCTTTATTACTGGTAGATCTCTTGATAAATATTATAGAGTTTACAACTTGCTTGGGCGTAAAGATCAATCATCACTACTTCAAAACTTGAAGTATTTATAAGAAAATTTACAAACGACCCTGTCATTAATGATCATGATGTGGAAAAATATAAGGCTAACTAACTATATAACAGAATACAAAAATGTAGGAACTGCTCATGATCTGTTAGATTCGCCACGCTGATTTTGGGGATGGTTGTTGGCGAGTCATCAACTTGACTTTGACTATTTCTGCAATCTGGCTTGTACATCCACCTCATCTTCTATTCGATCAATTCGCATAGCTCCTCGCATCTCTACTAATTTGGAATGGTTACTTTCAGTAGTCTGCGATATACTTCATCCATTTCTGTGTATTTTTTGAAATTTGGCTTGGTGATGAAAATATGCTTAATCTCATGTTGGATGCTGAGATCCAACTGCAGAGTCTCTAGAAATGCCTTCTCAGTTATGCTGCCTTGTACTCATGAAAACTTTGAGCTATCCTTTGCCACCATGGAGATTGTCTTCTTGTAGTCAGGGAGGGTCATCAACTTATCATATAAAACCTGTAAACTCTAAAGACCCTTCTTCTGCAAGGCATCGATCTTGCTAAAGAATCTTTGAACTCCACTATCCATGTTCTAGACTTTCTCCTCTAGCTGCAACATTAATCCTCTCTTAGTTAGAACTCTTTTAACCTCGAGGATATTTTTTGTCCTATCTTCAACCTTTAGTTCTTCCAGCTCTTCCTTAGTCTTCAAGTTAAGAAACCTGATGACTTTGTTTGCCTCTGTAGGCATTTCTCCCAGCTCTCCCTTTATCCTATCGATAGCTTGTTTGTTCCTCAACACCAATTCGTGTTGTTAAAGCATGATTTGAACCATGGGCCAGATTTTATTTATGGATTTGGAGATATCCATCCAAATGGTCTCTTTGGCTTCTGTCAGTGTTTTTCCCACCACTATCTTCTTTTGCAGCTGTTGTAGCTCCTGCTTCAATTTTTCTTATGTGTATCTTTCTGTATTATAGCTGGCTTGAAAAGAAGATTTTAGCTACTAGAGATTCTCTACCTCTTTTTCTAGTCTTTTGATTTTTGATTCTCATAAGGTCATATCCTCCATTGATCTTGTTAGCTCCACAGATTTTTCTAAAGATGTCAATGGGGTGGTTGGTGGAAGTTCTAATGTGGTAGTGGTTGATGTTGTTACTGTCCTAACTCCTGTGAGGGGAACTGCACTCAGTGGGATGACCTCCATGGGTGTTGCTTGTTCCTTCTCCTTTACTAACCTTTCCATCTCTGCTTCCATCTCTTTTATTTGTGCATTATGTTCCATGATCAACTTTAGCATCTCCTCCTTCTCACCTTCTGTTTCTATCATATCTTTGGCCTGAGGATCTTCTGTAGGTGGCAGGTTTAGCTGCTTCCTTAGAGATTCTATGTCAACATTATTTTTCTTGAGCATCTCCTCAGCTGATTTCAAATTTGAGGGGTCATACCCAATTTTGAGCACCAATTCTTCTAAAGACTTGATCCTATTATCCTTTGCAAAAGATGACACCTTCTCTAGTTTTAACTGAGTCTGAACATTGTTCAAAGAAACTTGTAATTTTGTAGCAATGGAAGAAGCATTGGCCAATGTTGAGAAAACCATTTCTCCTATCTGCCTATGTAGATCCATCTGATAAGCTGGATGTACATCTCTGGTGTTAAACTTAAATGTTTCCCTTTTGTAATAAGTGATTTCCTTTGGATGGGGCACTTGTCCCTGCAAAAATGCCCTGTGCATTCTCCCTTTATCTGTATCAAAATATGATAAAAATATGTGTTGGGCTGTGGACGTTTGCTTCCTGAACTGAGCATGGGTGTTGTTGGTCAGCTTTTCATTTTTCTTCTTAATCAAATCATACTTTTCAAAAATAGTCAGTTTTACAACCATTGGTGGAGGTTGGATGATCACAGTGGTATGATTCTGCTTCTTTGAGGAATAAGTAGACATTATCTGATGACTGCTTGAGAAGGGTAATGAATGCTCCCCTTCAATTATTGTGGTAGACTGAGTCTCTTCCTCTCTCGATCTGTCAATATTTTGAGGTGTTTTAGGCCTTTTCTTGTATACCTGGAAATCCTCTACTGACACTTCAATGATTGCAGATGAGGCATCCTTCCCGTGTCTTTTCTCTTTGGGCATTTGCAGTGTAGTTGTTTGTGAAATAAGGACTGAAGGAGATTGTTGTTCTACTTCTTCCAAAGTGTTCACCTCCCACTCTGTTTGATTCATGAATTTATCAATATCTGGTTTGGGCGCATGAGCATATGGGGAGATTTTATTCCTGGATCTAATTTATACAATAATCCCACATGGATCATAGTGCCAAGTGAAACTGGTGTCAAATTTCATTTCCTTGAGTAGTTTGTTTGCCTCTTCCTTGGTAGCGTGACTATTGCAGATAAAGGATCCTATCTGCCCTTTAATTCTCAGTTGTTGTTTTTTCTTCACAGATAAAAAATGTATATCGTCTGAATTTATCATTTGCTTGATGTACTCCAAGGCAAATATCCTAACCGAAACATATCGGGGAAGTTTATAGGGAGCCAACTCACATCCATAAATTCCAATTTCCATGTGATCCTGATACAAATACTAGTCTCCAATCTTGGCGAGGTATGAGAGGTGCATAATTATTTGGATCTCCTCATTTATCCTTGGCTCTTGTCTACCACTGAGCATGCTTACCATTGGGTGGTAAAACGGCTCAATAAATTGCTTGAAATTAAACTTGATGGAGTTTCTTCTGAGTAGTGAAGTCCAAGAGGTGACGGACTACGACTTGCTATATTGGTCCATTTTATGCATGGAGAATGAAAACTTGTCTGCTTGAAAGAAAATGAACAAGTAAGCCAGTATTGAAGAATACCAGAACATGCCCTCTGTGGGAAATTTGAAACGTTGCTCATGAATGTTCTCGGCCAGGAAATTGTTGTAGTCGAACTGGATGGTGGCATTTTCTTCGACAAAGAAAATGGATAGGAAACCCAAGATAGGTTCGTCCACCCATTCGTCTGAGAAATAACTAAGCAAACAACATAACGATGAAATAATCTTGTTTTCCTTTTCTGAAAACATGGAGGAATGGTAAGGGGGATTTTTCTTGGGGAATTGGGCATCCTGTGGGAGGAAAAGATCAAACATCTGTGCTCTCTATGGAAAAGATAGATTTTGGTACATTTTAGTCAGAACTACAATGTTGAAAGGAGAGGGGGATTTAGCTCTGGATATTTGCATCATTTGGTCAATGGCCTCAAGTGTAATAGTGAAAAGGGTTTCTCCAGATGATGAAACAATGGCTCTCTGATCGGGGAGGTAATGCGCCTAACACTTGAGGGTGAATTTGGGAAAATGGTGGATTTGGGGAAAACAATACAGGGGAAGATTGGACTCCCAGAGCCTAATCATGTCAATTTGATCTAGGAAGGTGCCCCTAAACCATGACTATAAATTGATAAAATCGAACTCGAACCTAGTCTCTCAAATCAAATAATATTTGTCAGCTAGTGGGATCCAGTCGAGATCGACAGGAGGTGGGAGGAATGGATTTTCCTCCACCTCTAATATCTTAGATTTCAGTGCCATCAATTTCAACTGGTACCTGCAAATGAAAATAGAAAACGTTAGCGGGAAATGGCTATGGCTGGGTCACTGACTGAAATGGCAAGGAAACAGAGCTTCTGGTGTGAAGAGAGTTTGAAAAGTGTGAAAATGGCGGAGGAACAGGATTTAATTTGGGCGAATGGGTATCTGTTGGGTGTAGGGGACAGGTCAGCAAACTAACGGATATGCTAGCCAGTAATAAATGGCCAATAGATCATTTGAGATATGAAGGTGGAAAGTAGAAGACGGGTGATGGGCATGTCAAGATGACGTGGAGGGCGGTGGCTGGAGGATAAGAGAAAAGGATAGGGCATGTGGCAGGTGAATGGAGGGAGTGCATGGGCATAGTAATGAGACAAGACTTATATGGGGAGATAGTGGAGCATGACATCACGAGACGACGAGATAGTAGAGAATGATGTCATGAGGTGACAATGGTATAAAAATGTTGGTATGGCAGTATGTTGTAGGGGGGTTATGGCAGTAAATGGTTTAGAGTGGAGGGGGTCCGATGTAAAGGATTGGTGACACGTTAGGATGGGGCCCACCAGGGAAAACCACCCATATCGGACCACACCCCCCCACCATTAAATATAGAATGGCTGGGGGGGTCTAGAAATTCTTGTCAATCGTTGATATGGGTGATGCTAGATAAACCTTAGATCTATGCGCACTCTTTAGTCTTCATATCGAACCCCCCCCACCCCTTCCCCCACTGTTAAAGGTAGAATGGTCGGGGGGTCCAGAATTTCTTATCAGCCGTAGATCTAGGCGCCATCAGATCAACCGTAGATCTAGGCATACTCCTTAATTTTTGGGCGCGAATCAAAATGCGCAGCTAAAACTTAGGGTAATGCTTATTTTGTGGGTTTTGCGCTGCTCCCTTATATTTTGTCACCAAGGGGTTAGGAAAAACACTTCAAACATCAAAATCATGAACTTTCATCCGACATCATGCATTTTTTATTGAAGGAAAAGTTGGCTAGCCTATGTCCTATTCTACCTACCTACACATTTAGCCCATATTAGACTGTTGGGCAAAGGGATTACTCTAACCTGGGGTTATTTGACCAAGTTTGAATAGTTTGGTCAAATTTATTCACTAACTAACCTAACTACTTGGAAAAGATTAAACGGTTTAGCCAATCCTTATTCACTAACCCTATAAGAATAAATTCAAAAGACATTGACCAAGATTAAGCAGTATGGATCAAGTCTAGGTTATTTCATGGGGCTTTCTTCTTTTCTTTTATACCCTCTTTTATTCTTTTTTTTCTTTTCTTTTCAAATCAATTCACAGAATGAAACATTGATTACATCTCAAAACACAGTAAAGGAATAAATTCCCAATCATCAGTTGATTTTATAAATTATAGGGTTATAACAACGGCTCCACTTGGGGATGGTACTTTCCTTGTGAAGTGCCAATAATCTGCTTTCTGATATCCTGAAAAATTTCATACAGAGTTTCTTCTGTTATTTGATTTGTTTTTATTTTGAAAAATTTGGTGGCATTGACCAATGTCTTAGGGTCATCTTTGTGGACTTCAAGCATCTGATCAACATCACCCACACATGCTCTGAAAGTAAATAAATGGTTTGTACAATGGAGATGGGTGGCTAGCACCTTTATTGAGGTGGTAAGTTATGTTTCGACATCTTTCCATTCACAGGTCCACTCGGCAGGTCTGTTCCATCATTATTATTGAGCAGGAAAGCATTAATTCCTCTGTAGGCCTGAATGGTGTAAGGACCCTTCCACAAACTATTGAACTTTCCATGTTTACATTTATCCTCATTTATGGAGTCCCATTTCAACACTAAATCACCCAATTCAAAATTATCCTCTTTGGTTCCTTTGTCATAAATATTTTTGATATTTTCCTGGATCATTTGGGTCCTTTCGTACACTTCTTCTCTGGATTGTTGCAAATGAATCATTTAATTTTTTCTCCTTTGAATATCATTTGGCTCGGTCTGCGCTTCCTGAAATAGTTTCATAATTGGAACCCCCAGGGAAGGAGGGAAAATTTCCTCAGTACCATATACCAATTGGTATGGAGACATACCGATTGATCTTTTAGTGCTCAACCTATCACCCAAAGTGCAAAAACCAGTTTATTATTCCGGGACTTCTTGTTTTCTTGTAATGTTTTCTTAATGATGTTCACCAGGATTTTGTTTGAGGACTTTGCTAGCCCATTTCCCTGAGGGTAATAGGTTGTGGAATGCCCCAGAGTGATGTGGTACTGGCTGCAAATCTCTATAAGATTTTTGGATCTGAAGGTCGTTGCATTGTCAGTTATGATTTTCCTAGGACATACAAAATGGGACAAAATATTATTTTCCAAGAATTTAATGATGACAGAGTTAGTGGCTTGCCTGATGGTATAGCCTCGATCCACTTTGTGAAGCAGTTTGTGGCAGTGAGGATCCATCTATGTTGACCAGAATAGGTTGGATGAATTTCACCAATAAAGTCCAAGCCCCATTGTTGGAATGGGGTTTCGACTGATATGGGTTTCAGGGGCAAGGGAAAAAGATTCCTTTTACCTTCGAAAAATTGGCATTTATGGCATGAAATGACTCTTTGATGTACATCAACGAAAAATGTGGGCCAGTAAAAACCATCTCAGAGAATTTTTTTAGCTATGGTCTTCCATCTTATATGACCACCACAGTCCCCTGCATGAAATTCCTGCAACACCTTGTCAGATTCATCTTTCAATAGGAAATTAAGCAATATACCCCTAGGATCTTTCCAATAAAGGTTACCTTCTAGAATACATAATTCCAATGCTCTTAGTTTCAAAAACCTAACTTTAGTTTTAGTCAGATCAGGAGGAGCTTGTAAGTTATGAAGGAAAAAAATGAGGTTTGCATACCAAGGAGAGTTCAGAAATACCTCTTTAACGTTTGGAGTCGCTTGCTCTTCCTGCTCATTAACTACAGCCAAAAAATTAATGTCTAAAGCATGGAAATTAGATTCGGCCATCAGCTTGGCCAAACCCTGACCCTTGATCAATTTAGTGGGTTTTATTTCTATATCATATTCCAGAATAATAGCAATCCACTTTCCTCTCCTACCATTTGGATTATCCTGAGTCAAGATATCCTTCACCACAATTGTGTGAGAATGGAGAATATAAAATCTAAAGTCTTTTATGGATTTCACCAGAGCAAAAGCTTGTTTCTCCATTATATTATAGTTTAGTGCAGCGTCTCTCAGGGATTTGTTGAAAAAAGATATGGGTTGTTCATACCCTTCATTGTTTTTCTACAATAGTACTGCAACGATGGTGTGTTCAGATGCAAAAGAGAAAAGGTAAAAGTCTTTGGTGTTGTCTGGACTGATCAAAATTGGGGCTTGTGTAAGTGTGTTCTTTACATGTTCAAATGACTGTTTGGATTTGGGGTTCCATTTTATTTTGGTGTTCTTTTTCAATGTATTGGTGATATTCCTGAGGAGTTCGGCTAAGTTGGGTATGAACCTTCTCAAGAAATTTATTTTACCGATGAATGACTTTGACTCTTTGATGTTCTTAGGGTGATCCACTTTCTAGATGGACTCTATTCTGCTGGAATCTATTTTAATTCCATATTTAGATATTATATGCCCCAACAACTTGCCTTCCTCTAAAACGAAAAGGATTTTCTTTGGATTTAATGAAATCCCAAATTTTCTGCACTTCTCAAACACTCGTTTGAGATGTTGTAAGTGTTCCTCGTCATATTTGGAGTAGACTGTCACATTGTCCAGATATATCACTATAAACCTGCCTAGTTCATTCACGAAATCAATGTCCATGGCTCTTTGGAAAGTGGCACCGACATTCATCAAACCAAAGGGCATCTTCACATACATGAAGGTTCCCCAGGGTGTGGTGAAGGCTATGTTTTCCTGATCATCTAGGTGAACAAGAACTTGGTTATATCCTGAGAAGCCATCTAGTAAATAAATCTTGCTGGCCCCAACTACCTTTTGTAAAATATGGTCCATTTTAGGCGAGGGGTAATTGTCTTTGAGGGAGAGCTTGTTCATATTTTGGAAATCAATGGAAAGCCTGATTTTGCTAGTCTTCTTTCTGGTGGGCACCAGATTAGAAACCCATTTGGAAAATCTTAAGGGAACTATGATTTTGGCATCATACATCTTTTTTTATCTCTTTTTCTATCAGGGGAAGTAACTTGGGATTGATTCTCCTAAGTTTCTGTCTGAAAGGTTTGTGTTCTTATTTTATTGGGATCCTATGTTGTATAATGCTTGTGTCATAAGATTTTAAATCCTCATAACCCCAAGAAAACACATCTACATATTCCTTAAACAGTTCAATGTATTTGCGTTTTTGCTCAGGGGGTAAAGATTTGGAAAGTTTTATCATATTGGGTTTCTCTTCTGTTCCTATGTTGCAGTCTTCGATCTCTTTACCACTAGCTTCAATTTTGGGTTTTCTTGCTACATCATTAAAGTCAAACAAGTCTTCTAACAGAACTAAACCTCTAGGTAACACATTATTTTTTAAATGTAAAATACCAGAATCTATTTCATTTTCATTCAATTCATTTGGATCTACATTATTTTCATTCAATTCATTTGAATATACTTTATTCACACTACCATTTTCAAAATCAGATCTATTTACATTATGATCGTCATTCTCTAAATCTATATTTGTACATTGGAAATCATTCTTACCCTGTAATAAGTCTTCAATTTGATCGTTGTTCCCAAATACCTGCCAGTATCTGATGTTGTCTGGGACAGTCGGTTTGCACTTTACCTCCACTGTGTATTGGTGAGTGGGTCGGAAAGGTATTTTGCATGTAGTTGCTGATGTAGCCAATCCGTCTGCTAGTATGTTCTGTCCCTGGGGCATTGCCTGCAAATAGATCTCTTTAAAACATTTAAGGGCATCCAAAACAACATTCTTATAAGCTCTAAGTCTGGGATGTTTAGCTGCATACTCACCTTTAATTTGTTTAATAATCAGTTCAGAGTCACCTCTTACCATTATTTGTTTGGCACCAACCTTCTTCAGTAGTTTCAGGCCGAGCATCAAAGCTTCGTACTCATCTATGTTGTTAGTGCACTGGAAATTTAGTTTGTAAGAGCGGCTCTCCGAATACTTTGATTTGTGATTATGCAACCAAACTCTAGCTACAACTCCCTACTTGCTGACAGCTCCATCAAAATCCATGCTCCAAAAGTCTACTGGAAGTTCCTCACTTTCTACAGTTGCAATGTTTCTTACCTCAGTGCTTTCTTCATCTTTTCAACATGTTATTGTGCGTTAAGAGGTCCAGAACCATCGAATTGAGGAAGTTTGGTTTGATAGTCCTGGGGCATAGCATGTAAGGGAGTGGCCAACACCAAGGGGGAATATCTTGCTGCCATAGCTGGTGAAGGAGGCTGAACAACAACTTGTGTGATTAAAGGGAAGTGACAGAGGATGTGGAAGATGTAGGGCTAGGAGGGACCGAGTGAGCTATTTGATTCTTAAGCGAGGCTGCAACAATATTCAAGGCAAAAAGTTCAACTCACTGCTGGAAGTGGGATTTGTACAATGCTTGATCAAGGTTTCATAGTAAATCTTCTAACTTGTCAAACTCCTGAAGAAAACGTTATCAAAGTCCACTCCGGGAAAAGGTATTTCAGGAGCCTGGGGCTGCAGGATGGCTTGATCTAGGACTGTTTCATTTATAAAGCTGTCTAATTTAGTTATGAAAAGTCTTTGCTCAAGTGATAGGTCAAATTCAAGATCCTGGATCTCAACGAGCTTCTCAGGAAGAGAAGGGGAGCTATGAAGAGGATTATGATTCCCGGTGTAGCGTGCCAATTGCTCTTATACCAATTTGTAGTGTACCATTTTAAATAACCAAGATGATTAACGCGCTCTTGTAATATTCTGTACACTCTTTTAATAATAAACACAGGCCAATATAACCACATGCATTTAAGCACAATTAAACACATTTAAAATACAGA
>JASDQU010372340.1:58265-78170 GCA_032191745.1 Picea mariana
AGAAGGACTGGGCTTGACTCCCTCCTTCACCGGAGGGCCCAGGTAAATGAAAGAGAAATGGAAGCCTAACTTAGCTTAGGTATTACTAGAGCTAAGTGGGTCCAGTAGGTCAAGTGCAAATAATGGAGAGGAAGTGGGTCACTTCTCCTGTGACAGATCTAGTGGTTGGCTCAGCTTCTCGGCAAGTTCGCAATCCTCACACTCCATGTAATAAAAATGGTTATGGCATTTGTGGATTTCAAATATCTCTACTAGATGTTTGTCGAGTTTAAATCTCTATGAAACAACTTCCATAAGAATTATGAAAATAATTTTTTTATGGGAATAGAGACTGGTCGATCCACAACTACCCAATAGCTTCGTTCGAGGCATACATACTTTGCAAATGAAGGGTCGTTACCATGAATGGCACGGACATGGATAGGACTGCAATATGGCTGACTGTCACTTGGGTACAAGATATGGAAATATTTTTTAAAGAGTAAAGTAGTTAGTATTTCGATTTCCAGTAAGGTGATATCCACAGAATCAATCGCTGGCCTGTTGAATGACATGAATCTACAAATAGTCGATATGAAGATGGTTGAGTTTGATGAAACCATTAGTATGTTGTGGTTGATAGCACAATACACGGCCACGGGATGGTGGGAGAAGATGAACGATGCTGCTAGGAAATGGCAACCAGTAGGGTTTTTTCACACAATCATCTCTTTGATCAAGGACATAACTCATGAATGGCAATTGTTGTGATTTGCACAACTTGGGCGGACAACACAAAAGATTTTCCATTTTCTGAATTTCATCATTTGTGGAGTATGAGCTATTACCTTTGGATTTCACAATCAGGTCTGCACTTAGAAGCCGAGGGCTTTACCAGTTGCATTGCAAGAACTTCCTTGATTACTATTTTTGTCTGCGTATACATTATTTGTGCTATTTTGGACACAAGTATACCATCAGGCATGAGGAAGCTCATGCATTCACATAATTTGGCCAACCTATTTTATTATGAATCATTGATTTATGTTACCAAGTTGTGCATTTGGATATTCATGTGGAAGGTTGGAAACAATGTTGCGTTGGAGATGATCGAGACATTATTTATTTATTTATTTATTTTGTGCTTACTTCATTTCTTGCAGCATTGGGTTTCTTTGTACAAAGGTTTCCACTGCTGGAGGTATTTACATAACTAGAACGAAGGATGCCACTATTTCTATTTTGATAGCCACTTATTTGATTGGGAGCTACTACTATTGGACCCATGTGATATAGAATTATCTACAATACCTGCATGCTAAACTGTAAAATATGCTACCGATGGTGAACGAGATCAACATTACGATTACAATGCCCTTGTGATCTGAGTGGAGGTCACCACGATTTAGGTGGTTCCATTAGTCAAAGAAGGGTTGCTATTCCATGTGACAACATGGATGGAAGAATCATACCTTGGAGGATAACGATGATATCTATTGAAGAGTCCCAAGAATATTGAAGATGTGGGAGGCATGTAAAGGTGTTGCACACTCGAGATGGATATATGACATTGCTCAGATGAGGTGCCCGTGACATTGTTTTTGGCTGCCCAAAGCTGCAAATTTGATACACATTTGATAGCCTTCATGATCTAGTCGAAATTGGTGAGAATGGTCAGAAGAAAGATCCAAGACATTGGTTTCAAGAGGAAGCCTTGATGTGTCTTGGGGGACATTGATTCCATGAGGGAACCTCAATGTGTCCTAGAGATGTTTGAGACAACATCATGAGACAATCTCCCTGGAGGGTCCTATATGGACTAGTAGGAGTAAATGTGGACTTCATCTTGATGTGCCTCAAATGGTCAAATGAAGGAACCAAGACATTGGTTTCATGAGGCAATCTCGATATGTCTTGGGGACATTGGTTCCATGAGGGAAACTCGATATGTCTTGTGAGACATTGAGTCCATGAGGGAACCTTGATATGTATTAGACATTTTTTTCATGAGGAAACCTCTATATGTAAAATAAGGTCCAAGATTACATTCCCTTTCAAGACAGTTGAGCCAATTGATCTCATTGATCCTGTAGCTCCACTTAATGTTTCCATAGATATTGCAGTAGGTCAGAAGATACTTGCATGGGCTCGTCATACTCTGCAGGAGGCAGAAGGACATGCAAATCCTCATGGTACTTTTCGAGAGAGAAAGAGACCTCAGAGATATTCGTGCTATACTGCAACTATGAGCCACATCATTAATTCAAATCCTTCCTGTTATGAGGAGGCATCTAGTCAGCCAGTATGGAGAGATTTCATGATGGAGGAGTATCAATCCATCATGAAGAATGATGTGCGAGATATTGTTCCAGACATGAGGGGAATTTTGCATTGACTTCCAAATGGATCTACAAGATCAAACACATAGTTGATGGGAGCATCAAGAGGCACAAAATGAGATTTGTTTCTAGAAGATTCTCTCAGGTGGAGGGAATAGATTCTAAGGAGATATTTTCTCCTGTTTCTCGATACACTTCTATCCGGATGATTATTTCCCCTGTAGCATCCATGGGTTGAAGAGTACATCAAATGGATATAAAGACAACATTTCTCAATGGAGAGATTAAGGAATAAGTATACATCGAGCATCCATATGGTTCCATGATACATGAGAAGGAGTCTCATGTGTGTAGGTTGAAAATGGCCTTGTATGGAATCAAATAACCACCTCAAGCTTGGTATGCAAGGATCGATGGACACCTGATGATTTTTGGGCTTCAGCAAGTGTTTTCAATCCCAAGTTGTACTACAATATTGTTAATGGTGAGTCCTTGATTTGGTCCTCTACATTGATGATTAATTTATCACTGGTACATAGAACCTTATTATTGAATGCAAGTATGTGTTGGTCTCTGAGTTCGAGATGAAGGACCTTGGTATGATGCACTACTTCTTGGGACTAGAGGTGTGGCAAAGAATTGATGAGATCTTCCAGAGTCAGGGGAAGTATACAGTTGAGATATTCAAGAAGTTTGAGATACTGAACTTGAAGCCCGTGACTACACCAATGATGATGAATCTGAAGAAACTAAGTGTGTCTTCATCTGATTATGAGGAAATTGATCCGACTCTATATAGATAGTTGATTGGATAACTGATGTATCTGGTTAACACCAGACTAAATAATTGCTATGCGGTGAGTGCACTTAGCCAGTTTATAAGTTAGCTGAGATAGACACACTAGATTGTTGTGAAGCATGTGTTGAGATACTTGCGAGGCATAGTTCGACATGGTCTAAGATATACTTCCAGTATTGATATGATATGGTAGGAATATATTGACTCTGATTGGGCAGGGAGCGTAGTGGAAAGAAAGAGAACCTTCAGATGTTGCTTCAGTTTGGTATCTTCCATAGTTTCCTGGTGTAGCAGGAAACAAAGTTTTGTGGATTTGAGCACAACTGAAGTAGAGTACATTTCATTAAGTATGAGAGTCCGTGAAGTAGTGTGGCTTCAAAAGATCTTTGCAGATTTATTCGAACATGTGTTGGATTCCATCATTATTCATTATGGTAACCAAAGTTGTGTGAAGATCTATGATAATCAAGTGTTTCATGACAAATCAAACCACATTGAGATCAAGTGCCATTACATCCAAGACATGGTGCAAAGGAAGGAAGTATCGGTGCAGTACCTTCCTACAGATGAGCAGTTTGTTGATGTTCTTACCAAACTTGGTGTGGCAAAGAATGCCTCCCTCACTTGAGAGAGAGTGTTGATGTTTTCATCTTCCTGAGAAATTCTACAGATCGTACTACTCTGTGACTGAGTTGAGTTAATCTATGATGACACTTATCTGAGAAGGGATAAGTGTGATTGGGCTTATAACCCAATATCCCATGTGGAGAGAACATGAGGACATGTCAAGGGATTTGACCTTTGACGTCATACACTATGGGAGTTGACCCTAGTGTTTCTAGAGGGTGTATCATCTAGAAGTCCACATGGAGTGCCATGTGTGACAAACTTTCTCTAGATCATACTCCTCTATGAATTGATTTGAGTTGATCTATGAGGACACTTATTCAAGAATGGATAAGTGGGGCACTTATTCAAGAAGGGACAAGTGTGGTTGGGCTTATAACCCAACGTCCCTTGTGGAGAGCACATGAGGACACGTCCCATGAGGACCCTAGTGTTTCTAGAGGGTGTATCATCTAGAAATCCACATGGAGTGCCATGTGTGACAAACTTTCTCTAGATCGTACTCCTCTATGAATTGAGTTGTGTTGATCTGTGAGGACACTTATCCGAGAAGGGATAAGTGGGGCACTTATTCAAGAAGGGATAAGTGTGGTTGGGCTTATAACCCAATGTCCCTTGTGGAGATCACATGAGGCCACGTCCCATGAGGACCCTAGTGTTTTTAGAAGGTGTAGCCTCTGAAAGTCCACATGGAGTGTGCCATGTGTGACAAACTTTCTCCAGATCATACTCCTCTTTGAATTGAGTTGAGTTGATATGTGAGGATACTTATTCGAGAAGGAATAAGTAAATTTGGGCTTATAACCCATTGTCCCATGTGGAGAGAACATGAGGACATGTCAAGAGATTTGACCCTTGATGTCTCACACTATGGGGAGATGACCCTAAGTGTTCCTAGAGCAAGTAGCCTCTAGAAGTCAACATGGGAGTGCAATGTGTGACAAATATTTTACTGCTATGGTGGTTTTGTACCACTGGCGTAGACTGCGTGTCTCTGGACAGTAGTTGTGTACTACTATGCAAATATACCTCCCTAGCTAAGAGGGAGTGTTGATGTTTCAACATTGGACATAACTTCTCGTACATTGGCCTGTAGACCAAGGGAGATAGGATACATTTATGACAAAGTTGCACTTGTGATAAATGGGCCTAGACGTAGTCCTTCCTTGATCATGACAAGGAATAATATGGATTCAAGGTGCTTGAAGTGCTTTCCATGTGTTAGATAGCATCAAGCCAACATTCACTCATAAATGTGTACCTGTGGTGAAAGATCATGGTGTAGTCTTTGTCCTAGTCATGGTGATTTGACAAGGAATGATAAAGACTCAAGATGCTATATGATATTACATACGAACCCAAAGTGAACCTAATCTTAGAGAGAGTTAATTGGTTTAGTTAGGAGAGAGATGTCTCCCAAGACTAGCAGACAAGTGTCATGAGTCTAAGGTGAAGTTTGTATACTTCAAAGACAAGAGTGGCATGTTGTAGAATGTCTCCCTCATTGAGAGGGAGTGTTGATGTTTGGACAACATTGGGAAGACATTCTTCAAAGATAATAATTAATAATATAATTATTATTAAATATTAAATATAGTATATAATAAGTAAATGGTAATAATAAATAGTTATTGATTATTCAAGGGACGAATCCTTTCATGGATGGTCACCTTATGTTCCCTATATATGGAATACTCATTGTTGTAATAATATATTGAATATCTCTCATATGTCATATGAATAAAAACCAACAATATTGAGAGGGTGGTTCAACAAAATAATTTTGGAAGGTATTTTTCACTATCCATTGAAATAAGGTGTATTCTTTAATATCTTGCGAACCAACATTCTATGTGATAGGTTCTCTCAGTGAAGTCTCACTGGTTTATCAAGTTTTGTATGCAAATTCTCTCTCTCTCTCTCTCTCTCTCTCTCTCTCTCTTCAAATCCAAAGAGGGTTAGGGTGCTCTCTCTCTCTTCAAATCCAAAGAGGAGTAGAGTGTGTATACCTCTTGGAGACTTTAAGAATCAAATGGTTTCATAGAAGGGTCCCTTGTCCCACAAACAAGAGAGTCTCATACACCAATTTGGTGTGTGTGACCTTAAAAATAAATTATATATATATATATATATATATATATATATATATATATTCAAAACAGAGAAAAACCTAAATAGTAAAAACAAATATTTTTTTATTTTGTTGAAAAATATGTACAATTAACCTTAAAAAAATATGTTAAAATAGTGACTCACATTAACAAACAATATAAAACTTGTTTGGAGAAATTATGTCATTTAAATACTAAAAAACATATGCATTATACTTTATGTTTTTAGGTTTCCATGGAAAATAATGTGCGATGAAAGGGAAACATTAGGTTTATGTTATTAGTCCCTGCCAAAGTATGACTATAGAATTGAGTTTTCTATTGATTTGACATTAATTTGCTTTATATTTTAAATTTGTTTGTAAAATGTAATGTTTAAATTAAGAAAATAAATATATATTTTTTTATATAGTAAAAATATTTATTTTTCTCATTTCTAATTGGTTAATATATTTCAAGATTTATTGTACCCTTCAAGTATTTCAATATTTAAAATTAATTATATAATCAATAACAACAGATTCTAATTGGTTGTACAACATATATAGCACTTATTACACCACCACAATAAAAATATTTTTTTAAATTTACATTTCCCAATATAGAAGAAGAAATGAATAGTAATGTTGATGTTTTGGATATGTCGTGTCATAACATATTAAAATATTATATAAATTAAAATATATATGTTAACATAGTAAAATACTATATATATTATAATATATATTATATATTTTATAATATATATATACATTAATGCATAAAATATTATAATATATTATATATTAAAATGTATATTATATTTTATAATATATATGTTAAGACACTAAAATATTATATATATTAAAATATATATTATAAAATGTGAAATGTTTATTTTTATTTTTTATTTTTGAAATAAGATTTGCATTAGGTTTGCTTAGTTTAACTAAAAGGAAATTCAAGTTAATTCCAAAACTATATGGTACCTACATTAAAGTAAAATCATGGTAAGAAATACCGGTTATGACAAATCTATAAACTATGTGTCATCATGGAGCAATAAGGCTTTCTCCATCCATTGTGAGTCTATGTCTAATTCTCTTAAGAAGATGATTTCTTTTAAGATTATGAAACTAGCTCATTTGTTTGCATAGTATTCATGTTTCAAAGTAATCATCATGAATAATTATAGGATGTTAACTATCATCTTCATTTCCAAATTTACTTGGCAGGAACTAAACTGCCATACAACTCTTGTTTATATATTGTCTAATATTTGAATAAAATGTGAGTATCTCTCAAAACTTGTTAAATTGATCAATGATAAATAATTAATAAAGATTATATTAAAAATATTTTATAACAACAATAATAATCAATAGAAATTCTATTAAAAATATTTTATAACAACAAAAATAAATATATTCCAAGATCATGCAACCTTCAATTAAAATATGCTTTAAACAAAGGACATCAAACTTGTAAGTAAAAATTGTTGTAATTCTTTAGATCTTACATATCTGCTAATAAAACACAAATAAAAATACTATATCATGTTCTAATTACGGTATGTTTTACGAAGATTTATAACTTTAAATTTGTTACGGTATGACTTAGTGATCGAGAAAGTACCTGGTTATGCATATTTTAAATACAAGGCTGATGCATCAACTTAAAATAGGGCGGATGTTAGCGACAGTATTTAACGGATCTAACGATAGTCAGGGCAACCATGTGATGTATTACTGTACCTGAGAGCATATACTCGGATTGGTTACACTCTGGTGTTCTGTAGTGTAAGGAATTCTTATCGCAAGGAATTCACATAATTCTCGTCATTGACGTAATTACTTTACGGATATCGCAAGGAATTCACATAAATCTAATTAATAATACATTTAGAAATTAGTAATTAATTTTTAAATCATACTCTTTTTAATAACTAATACACACTTAATAGAAAACTCATAGATAATGAATTGGATAACTAATATACACTTAATAGAAAACTCCTAGATAATGAATTGAATTAGCAGTTGTTTTTTAAATGAGACTTTTTTTACAGGTTATTATTCTACATTTAAAAGAAAATTTATCCTTTTAATGGTTATTGTTCAGTCTATAATCATAATTAAATTTTAATGGCTACTATTCTAACTTAAAAAAAAAACCTATCCTTTTATATACACTTAAATGAGACTCTTTTTACAGGTTATTATTCTACATTTAAAAGAAAATTTATCGTTTTAATGGTTATTGTTCAGTCTATAATCATAATTAAATTTTAATGGCTACTATTCTAACATAAAAAAAAAAAACCTATTCTTTTATAAACACTTAATAGAAAACTCATAGATAATGAATTGAATTAGTAGTTATTTTTTAAATGAGACTCTTTTTTAATGGTTACTATTCTACATTTAAAAGAAAACATATCGTTTTAATGGTTATTGTTAAGTTTATAATCACAATTAAATTTTAATGCCTAGTATTCTACATTTAAAAGAAAACATATCCTTTTTAATGATTGTTGTTAAGTCTATAATCACAATTAAATAGATCTTGTAAAATTTGTGTTTTTAATTTTATAAGTTTTTTTTCTTCCAAAATTTCAAAAAAGTTACAATTATTATTTTTAAAAACTTTTGAACAATAAAAGAAAAAATAAAATAAAATAAATAAAATTATATATATATATATATATATATATATATATATAAAATAATTATATATCTTTAAAACCATATATTTATTTATTTTAAATAAAAAACTATAACAAATAAAATAAATAAAAAACTGTAACAAATTATTCGAGTGAGGTATCTCATTTCACATTTAGAAATGAAAAGAATACAAAGAATAGCCAATATTCTCTTCCGAAAGTGTTGGGAACTATAATGGAAAATGATCTAAAAAGCTGGATTTGTTTTATGTATCTATGTATACATTTCGGATTTAGATTTGGGTAAGGAACATGACTATACACGTCTTGCCGTAAGAAGATGTAAAAAGCCACACACCTCACATATGATTTGTTATATATATCTAAAATGGTGTTGGAGCTGAAACTGAAGAAGATTAAAAAAAGATGCATTGAAAAGGAAGAGAATGATTCCTTCAAAGGTTGAAAGCTTCAATCAAGAAGTATGACCAAATCTCTACAGAATATATCCAAGCAACCTCAAAGAACATGGTTGAATTCCAAAGTAGAAGAAGATTAGTTGCAGAGGCATGAAAATGGAAAACACTGACAACCATCTCATAAGTGATTCAAAAAAGTAGGTGTTGGTGAGGAACTAGTATAAAGGCTTCAAGGAGTTCAAGAAAACACCATCAACCATCAAGAGATCAATGAGGCCTATGGAGGATGAAAACTCCAAATAAGAAGTATGGCCAAAACTCCAAAGAGTGCCAATTAACCCCATGTTGTTAACATCATCAAATATTCATGTAGAAATCCAAATTTCAAACTTCTCAAGCAAAGATATTGATCCTCTGAAATGAGTCCCGAATCAAAAATCTAGATGAGGTACTCATGTGCAGTACTCATGGGAAGTTGACAAAAAAATCATAAAATGAGTGTCCTTATGGACACCAATCCATCTTATTGGAGTGCATGGGTCACTAGCTGCTACAACCACTAAGTCAAAATAGGAATAGTGCTTGATATGAGGCTCATTCTTAAAAATAGTTGATATCAAACAAAAGCGCTAATGCATGGAGAATCACCTGAGGAAGCATTGCACAACATCTCCCTACAATGTTGAACTGAGTGGAAAGAATGATGCAAATGGATGTCACAACTCATAACTAAAGTATGGAGTACGATCTAAAAGAAAAAAATATGCAAAACAATCTAAGCAAGTAATAATCCAAAGTGGTGAGCTTCAAGAGACTACGGAACAAGGAAATGCATGGAGACAAATGTGTTGTTACACTCCTAAAACTATATACACAAGTAGCACAAAATCCACTAATCAAAGGTGCGGAACTAGACGTACCATAAATAGTCATTATGGAAAACAATACTTGATATGGGCCCTGACAAAAATGACCATGTTAGGTACCTATTTACAATAGAGGAATCAAAAACTTCTCATTGACCTCATGATGAGAAGAAAAATATCAACTAAGAAAATCAGTATAGTGTGAAACCACTCACCCAAAAGAGAGAGGAATTCCCTCGGTAAATCCCCAAACAAAATGGTAAATGAAGACTTCTCTTAAAAGATATGACTAAAACTTTGGAAATAACCTATAAAATACAATAAATTGGAAAAATAAACAATCTCCCAAGGGCCCTCCAAAATAAATCTGTATATGCAATATCCTCAAACTATTAGAAAATAAATTCCAAACTGAAATTAGAAATAAATTTCCATTTATGGAAATTGAGATTTGGAAATAAATTGTCATTTATGGAAAATCTGAATTTAGAATTTTGTATTTTGTAATTATTATTTTATGACTATTGGGTAAAGGTCTTACTTTCCCAACTGTCCTCTTTTGATGGACCCATGTATGATACAAACATTTCAATAAATTAAATGAAGGAAGACAAATGGAACAACCAGGTTAAAAATAGTTGACTATGACTCCATGAGTGGGGAATAGGTTTGAGTTAACTCAGAGATGATTTTTTACAAGTGGGAGAAGTTGATTTTTTTCACTAGAAGCCCCTAAAAATCAAGGATTTGTAAAGCTACGAGATTCCCCAAGAAGGAAAATGAATGGAAACTTCTAGGGACAAGATAAATAGAGCATATGTATGAGGAATGACACTACTTAGTATGTTGGGATTGAGAACTGTTTTGTTGTTATGAGCACATCTAGTGTGAGGCAAAGAATTTTATGATCTGTTGTAGGTGACAGTAGCTAAGGAGTGTGACACAGTTCTCCCTTATAGAGTCATTGTTAGTCTTGGGAGTTATCAGTACAAGTGATCGTGGTTTTTCTATTTCTACGGTTGGGTGGAAGAGATATGGAACCATAATAACTTTTGTGGACAGGTTGCTTCCTTCACCAAGGGCACTGTCATTTCTCCCGACCTGCAAAAGAACCATATCACAGTATTTTTAATTTACTAATGTATAAACCATTAAATAATGAGATAAATAAAAAGAGTCAAAGTATACTTATCTTAGATCCTGATTGCATATCGAAGTATCTTTGTTGCCTTGCAAAACAGACAAGCCACGACCTAGGAAAGGGAGTGGGTGTGTAATCCATCTGATGGGTTGCCTTGCAAGACAAAGGGACCCATCATCAGTTGATATACATGTGAAATTATTTTACTTGAGAAATTAATAAGAATAAAAACAAACTTCTAATTAAGTTTTGTAGCTTTAATATCGTGTAGTTTATAAAAAGAAAAGAGTAGATATACAAAAAAAATATAGACTGTACTCAAGAGAAGGGTTTTCATAAATCCTCAAGTGTTACTTCGAAGAAATTACCAAACCCCATACAGAGGGCCAAAATAATACTGTGGAGAAGCTAACATTTAAAATAGAAATTATCTTTCATAATACACAGATGGAGCTTTCAACAAGGATGATACTTGCATAAACAAAGTACTAAAGTAAGAAATAATTACAGAGATGCAAGGCTACAATCTGGGCAATAATCTAATCCGTAAGTTAAAGTTTATTTACGCAAAAAACATTCAAAACCCTACAAATTTTCTTCCCTCATATTTCACTAGAGGATGTGGCAATGAATGCAAGTATTAATTATAGTATGTAATAAAACAAGAAGACCTTATTTTTAAAACAAGAGTTGTGAAAGGAGAGAATTCCCTAGTTTTTATGTAGACAGATTTGAACAATAGCTAACAATAAAGGGCGTTGTCGAATGGTCGTGGGTGTTTTAACAAAGACAGAGCACAATTTCCTTTCGATAAAGATATTCTATAACCAGTGAATACATACAAAGAAGCATTGTTGTTATTTTCAACGAACAAGGGATTTTAACCATGCCATATAAAAACACAGAGTACCATTATGGATTTTACATATAGAGTTTAAAATAATCAAACTTTGTAACAAATCCTTCAAGTACATGAATATTTCAAGATTACGACCGAGTGACGGAATGCAAGTATAAGACTATTCGACGATGACTATTATACAGGGATTTCCCGATAGGCCTCTAAAACAAACAGTTATTTTCTTACACAAAAACCTCCAACCAAGGGTTGCGGGTGTAACGACCTCTGTGCAGACTTGAAACCAAAAGAGAAATTTTCCAAAGGGTTTAACCATTAGCAACGGTGATTTCGAGCACGGTTGGACTAGGAAGGAGCCCCAAAGTATACAGGTTCTGAGGAATGATACTAAACAGAGAGGGAAACACAATAAAATTATTCAAAATGAAAGATAAAATTGAAATATTTAACCTAACATATGATTATAATAATTATCAGAGTGGAACCTAGAACAAAAGGTACACGAAGGGCACCATTGTGTGGTTTCAACCTCCAGACCAAATGAAGATAAGTACAAAGAATGTGACTTAACACTCACAGAGAAATACATTGTACTGCACTGAGAAGGTATTACATAAAACAAATAAAATTACACCAGACAGAAAACACATTGCATAAAATGATACATTGCACCATACAGAGAACAGGTTGCATAAAGGTATTTTTCACAGTGAACAATTTTTACGGAAGGAATGTTTTTGCACAGAGCACAAAATTGCAAAAGAAATGCGTAAATCCAAAAAACCCTTACAAACTGTATTACAAAGATATAAAATCACTTACCATGATTTTGCAGAGACATGTCAGAGAGCCTCTGTTACCATTCAACCACCAGAGCCGAACGTTATCACCAATCATGAAGAGTAACCAGGGAAGTGAAAAACTGAAATGAATATTCAAGGGACAGCTAGGAGGGGTGTAATGGCAGCTCGAGCCCCTCGGTAGTGGGGAAGAGAGACTGGTACGCCACCCCACATCTTTCCACGTGAATTTGACTGAAGTGGGGAGCCCACAATGGGTGGTTCTTTGTAGTGTCAGACATCGAGAGTATTGGGTAGGTCTATCACCATTAATGTACTTGCCCTAACATAAATGCCACAATATATAATGACCTAGGTTCATACCTAACCAAAACTGGCATCCACCTCAATACGATTACAATCCACATAAATGTTGTGTTATATATGTCTAATAGGATCGGGTGGATAGTGTTAACATGTGCGTTGGGTTACAACCTCATGCATAGTGTGTATATTGTGTGCTATATTAAAACGTAGATCGTTATACTATGGAAAATTATTTCAAACATAGATCGTTATACTATGGCAAGGTGGTATGGTATGGATATGTTATTTATCCCTAGTGCATGCATTCTAGACTATGATAGTTATGTCTCCTAGTCCACTAGGGTTATAACTTTATGGCTATAAATTTCTTACATGAATTGTAACATAGCTTATGACATTCAAATAATATGGATAGATGGGGTACGATGTAACCCTAGTATTTATACTATGGACTTTGATAGTTATAGTTACCAATTTTTAACAATATATTTAAATGTATGATTTTAAGTAGAGTAGCATGGTAAATTAGATTATGAGATAATATAATCAAAATGCTATGATTTAATTTAAACGGATAATAACATTAATATTTTGTTGGACATTAAACCTCCTACAAACATTTATAATGGATAGTCCAACAAAGTAAAAACTCTTATGCGCACAAACAATGACTAAGATATATAAGGAATATTTTCTTGTGTCACGAATAGTTTTGTTGAATTATAGACTTTATTTTATTGATCAATTCTTATTTTTTTTAGTGAAATTTGAGGTTCGTTACATATGGTATCAGACTTGTTGGTTACAGTGCTTGGACCTCAGGGAAAGACAATAATTTTATTTAAGTTTTGAAGGAAAAAACTAATGAATATATTTATTGTTAGAAACAAAAAAAATTGTCGATTGTGAAAATGTCAACATAGAAAGAAGAAGGAAACATACCTGAGGGGAATCAAATTCAAGAGCTTCCTAGAGACCCAGAACATAACAGTGAGGGAAGTTTGACCACCCAAGTCTTGGAAACAATGAGGAAACTTATCGTGGAATCACAAGTGTTTAAATAAGATAACAAAAAGTTAAAGATAGAATAGGAAGACCATTTGGAAATAAATGAAATGTTTTTATGCAAGATAGTAACAAAAAGGAGTCCAAAAGATAAGGAAAGAGAGGAAGAAGTCAACAAAAAGTCGTTTAAAAACTCTAGTCATGAAACAAAGAGAGTGGATATTTATTTTCAAGACACAGAAATGACCAAAGAAAAACTTATCATAAAGTTATTACATATCATAAATTTATTAGAAAATAAAAAATAAGGAATTTTACGAACTGTGACTAGGAAAAATGGTTGTGGACAACCTGATAAACAGATTTCTCGATTTGTTGAGGTTTGTGTCTTACATCAAAGAAGATAAGGTAAATATACAAAGGTTCTTAAGTTGTCTAGCATAGTCTTACAAGGACATAATTGAATTTGACAATCCTACGTCTTTAAATGAAGTGTTTAGAAAGGCTCGGATGTGCTATGATCAGTAAAAATAAAGATTTGAAATTCACCATGAATGGAAAGACATGAAACGGGATAAAATGAAACAGTGTAAGAAAGGTTTCCAAATGGCCCCTTTCTGTAAAATGGAAAAGTGATTTTGAAGGAAGAAATATCACTCTAATACACAAAATACTAAAGGGGGAAATAAACCAGTTAATAAGGGATTCAATAAGGTAGGGGACAACCCCAGAGAAACATTGAAATGTTGGGAGTGTGGAGAATCCCACTTGTAAATAAATTGTCCATCCTTAAACACATCAACAAGAAATGTAGTCCATAATCTTCAAGCAACTTCAACAGTTGGAAACATTGGCAGAAGCGTGTATAAGATCAATGCAGCTCTAGATGGCAGATAGGAAGATCATCAATCCACTATTGTGGAAGTTGAAGGTAAAATTTATTTCAACTTTGTTTCTATACTAATTGACCCAGTATCTATTTTGAGTTATATGATTCCATATTTCATAGAATCAAACAAGTTAAAGAAGGTAAAACATGCTAAATCTTGGTTAGTACAACTAGCAACGGGGACCAAAAGAAAGGTAACATATTTTATTTCTTATTGTGAACTGAGTATAAATAGTCAGAGTACAAAGTTAAATATGATTGTATTACCTTTAGGGTCTCATGATATAATTATAGGAATGCACTGGTTAGAAAAACATAAAGTCATATGAAATTGATACAAAAATTCATTTGTGTATAAAGATGAAAATGATACAGCCAGAACAATGCAAGGAATAAAAAAACCAATTTCTGTTAGGAAAATATCATCAATGCAATTTAAGAAATGTATTAATAAGGGTTTCCAAGTATATGTTTTTCAAGTAACTAATCTCTCAGAGAAGGAAAGTAAAGCAAGTTTAGAATACTTTTGCAGTTCTACATGGGTTCAGAGATGTATTCATAGAAGAAATACTGGAACTACCTCCAAGGAGAGTTAGATTTCTCTATTGATCTACTACCTAGATATTCCCCGGTGTCCAAGGCACCATATAGAATGAGTATACCCGAATTAAAAGAACTAAAAATTCAGTTAAAAGAACTGTTAGATAAAGATTATCTCAGACCAAGTGTTTTACCCTGAGGAGCACCTGTTTTGTTTGTTAAAACGAAAGACGATAATTTAAGACTGTGTATTGATTATCGTCAACTAAATAAAATGACAATTAATGATAAGTATCATTTACCTAGAATTAACGATCTCTTTGACCAGGTTGGAGGAGAAAAAATATTCTCTAAGCTAGATTTGAGGTTCGGTTATCACCAAGTCAGGATAAAGGATGAAGACGTAAACAAAACAACATTTAGAACACACTATGGACACTATGAATTTGTGGTGATTTTGTTTGGACTTACTAATGCACCAACAACCTTTATGTTTTATGTGCTTGATGAATAGTATATTCAACCAATATCTGGATAAATTTGTACTGGTTTTTATCAATGATATTTTAGTTTATTCAAAAATTGAAGTTGAACGTGGAGAGCATCTGAAAATAGTACTAAAAACTTTAAGAGAACATAAGTTATATGCTAAGTTTCATAAGTGTGATTTCTACCAAAGAAAGATACAGTATTTGGGGCACGTAATATCAAAATATGGTATTGCAGTGGACCCGACAAATATTAAATCCATTATGGAATGGCCTATTACTAAATATGTAGTAGACATAAGATCATTTATGGGGATTACTGGTTATTCACAGAGGTTTATCGAAGGATTTTCAAAAATTGCGTATACAATTGCATCACTACAAAAAAGGGGAATAAACTTTAATTGGTCACAAAAATGTCAAGACAATTTTGATAACATAAAAGGACTGTTAACTACAACACCTATTCTAAAAGTAGCAGATCCATATAAAGACTTTACAGTTTGCATAGATGTGATCAAAGAAGTACTAGTAGGTGTGGTAACACAAGATGGACATGTCATTTGTTATGAATCATGTCAATTGAAAGAACATGAACGAAACTATGTGACTAACAATTTGGAATTAACAGTTATGATTCATGCATTAAAAATGTGGCAGCATTATTTAATGGGAAGAAAAATTATGTTACTAACCAGTGTAAATCATTTTTTCATTCGACCGGATCTGAATGCAAGACAAACAAGATGGATGGCATTTTTAAGTGAGTTTGATTTTCAAGTACAACACATCAAGGGTAAAGAAAAAAAAGTTGTAGATGCACCAAGTGGGAGTACTAGTGGGATTTATGAAATAATTATTAGAAAGGAAGAAAATGATATTGAACATAGGATAAAATCTACAAGCAGTAATGATGAAAAATACATCAAAACAAGAGAAAAATTTCAAGGAAATGCATAAAATATGAAAAAAACAGATCTAAGTATAGATAAAAAGGTGATGTTAAGGTTCAAAGATAGGTTGTATGTACCTAACTCTATTGATTTAAAGAAAAAAATTCTTGATGAACTACACAAAAAGTCGTATTCTGGTCATCCAAGATACCCGAAAAAATATAACAACATTAATGAAAAAGTTTTATTGGCCTAACATATATAATGGAACAATTGAATATTTGTCTAAATTTTTAGATGGTCAACATGTAAAGTCTGAGCATCAACATCTAACAGGTCTGTTACAACCTCTACCTATACCCAAATGGAAATGAAAAATTATTTTGATAGACTTCATCACAAGTTTTCGTAAGATTCAAAGAAAAAATGACTTAATTATGGTAGTGATTGATAAACTAAGTAAATATGCACATTTTATACCTGTGAAATCTACTTACAAAGGGATTAATATCATTGAACTTTTTTGAAAGAAATTTTTATGTTGCATGGAATTCCTAAGATGGTGATTTCAGATAGAGATGTCAAATTTATATCCAATTTCTGGAAAGAATTGTTTGTAGGTTTGTGTACTAATTTGAATTTCAACACAAGTTACCATCCATAGATGGATGGGAAGATTGAATGAAAAAATCAAATTATCAAATACATGTTGCAAATTTACGTAAGAACAAAACCAAGTGGGAAGAGTATCTGCACTTAGTTGAGTTTGCTTACAATAATGGTTGTCGGGCATTAGGTAATATGAGTCCCTTCGAAGTATTATACGGAAGAAAATGCATGACCCCGATCAGTTGCGATAATCCATTTGACAGAATTATGGTGGCACCAAAAATGCTCTAATAAATAGAAAGAATTGTAAAACGGATACAACAAAACTTTAAAGAAGCACAAGACCGACATAAAAGATATGAATATCTAAAAAGAAAACATCACAAATTCAAAATTGGGGAACATGTATATTTAAAAGTCAAAGCAAGAAGAATGTCTCGAAAGATAGGAAATTGTTCCAATTTGGAACCAAGATATTGTTGCCCCTTCTAGATTTTAACTCGAATAGGACTTGTGGCGGATCATCTGGAACTTCCTACAAATTTAAAAGTTCGTAATGTTTTTCATGTTTCATTATTGAAAATATATATCCATGATCATACTCACATCATTGACTGGAACATGGTGTAGGTGAAACCAAAAGTCAAGTTCCAAGCAAAAAGTATGTGTATTTTGGACAGGAAAGAAATAGTACTTTGGAACAGAGCCATCGCCCAGGTGAAAGTGCAATAAAATCACTTTGGTCCTAAGGAGGCCAGTTGGGAATTGGAAGAAGATATGTTGAAATCTTATCCAATTATGTTCTAAGAGATGGTTGAACACTAAGGAAAGTGTTGTACTTAAGTGGGAGAGGATGTGATATCCTCAAATTATTAGAAAATAAATTCTGAACCGAAATTAGAAATAAATTTCCATTTATGGAAATTCGGATTTGGAAATAAATTTCCGTTTATGGAAAAAAAAATTAGAATTTTGGATCCTATAATTATTATTTTATGACTGTTGGGAAAAGGTTTGACTTGCTCAAATGTAGCGTTTTGATGGACACATGTATGAGATAAAAGTTTTAATAAATTAAATGATCGAAGAAAAATGGAACAACCAGGTTAAAAATAACAGACTATGAATCCATCAGTGGGGAACATGTTTGAGTTAATTTAGAGATGATTTTTACAAGTGGCAGAAGTTGATTTCTGTCACTAGAAGCCCCTAAAAATTAGGGATTTGTAAAGATGTGAATTTCCCCAAGGAGGGAAAGGAATGGAAAGTCCTAGGCACAAGATAAATACAACATATGTGGGTGGAAGGATGTTTCTTAGTATGTTGGGACTGGGAATTCTTTTGTTGTTATGAGTAGAACTAGTGTGAGGCAAAGCATTTTTTTATCTGTTGAAGGTGACAATAGCTAAGGAGTGTGACACAGTTCATCCTTATGGAATCATGGTCAGGATAGGGGGTAATCATGACAAGTAATCATGGTTGTTCTGTTTCTACAGTTGAGTGGAAGAGATATAGAACCATAATACCTTTTTTGGACAAGATGCTTCCTTCAACAAGTGAATTCTCATTTCTCTCAACCTACAAAAGAGCCATACAACAATATTAGTAATTTACTAATGTATAAACCATTAAAGAATGAGATAAATAAAAATATTCAAAGTATAATTATCTTAGGTCATGATTACATATCAGAGTATCTTCATTGCCTTGTGAAACAATCGACCCATGACCTAGGACGAGGAGTGTGTGCGTAATCCATCTGATGGGTTCCCTTGTAAGACAAAGCACCCCATAATCAGTTGATATACATGTGAAATTATTTTACTTCCAAAAGTAATATGAATAAAAACAAACTTATAATTAAGTTGTGTAGCTTTGATATCCTATAGTTTATAAAATACAAAGAGAAGATATACAAAAGAAATACAGACTATAATCAAGAGAAGGGTTTTCATAAATCCGCAAGTATTACTTCAAAGAAATTACCAAACCCCATACGGAGGGCCAAAATAATACCATGGAAAAGATAGCATTTAAAACATAAATTATATTTCATAATACATAGATGAAGCTTTCAACAAGCATGATACTTGAGGCAAGAAAGTATTAAATTAAGAAATAATTACAGAGATGCAAGTGTAACAGCCTAATATTCCTAAACAGTATTTATTTCCATAAGCAAATTATTTAATAACTGAAAACATTAACTTCATAGCATACTATTGATTTTCGTTACAGCAACATCAGTAATTTAGATTTATCCAGATTAACGATTCCATAGCAGAAGGAAATAAACGCATAATTTAACAGGTTACCTGGTTCTGATGCTAAATCTCGTTTCCAGATGCCTTGTTGTTGCTCTCCTTCTACCTGCTACACAGTCCAGTCCTGCTGCAAACACAGAAAAACTGCCCAAAACTACTATCCACCCTGCCAACTAGGAAAACGACCTAGCTCCAGGATATCTACGGATATCCTGGCCCTCCGTGCCCAAAACCTCTAGCAACGTGGTGGCTCAACTGATCAAGATTCCACAATCCACACAATACCAAAGTGCCCACAAAATCGCTGCTCACAGCCAAATACAGTCC